>PVIJ01004724.1:0-95533 GCA_004024925.1 Scalopus aquaticus | reverse complement strand
CCGCCGGCTCACCGTCTGGTGGGGGGGACGCCTAACGCGTGAGGCCGTGGTGTGTGAATGAGAAAGATGGGCTGCTCAGAGCTTCTGGAGACGTCCGGCCACTCAAGACCCGGCCGGCGCGCCCTTCCGCCAGCTCCCAGCTCTGGCAGGTGCATCAGGACCCGCGCTCACACCCCTCTGTGATCCCGCGGCGGCCAGAAAATTACCGGAGCAACGGCGCCAGCGGGGTCCCGGATGTGGTTGCTAGGGCCGCAGCGCGAGGGGCGGGGCCAGCCGCCCGTGGCTGGGCGGAGGGAGCTTCGTGGGAGGTGCGCGCACCACCGAGACGTGGCGGGGCCGGTCACATGGGGGGAGAGAGGGGCCGTCCAGGGCAAGGCCAGCGCTACTTCCGGCCTCCTCACTTCCGGCTCCGCTGCTCCGGGTGCTGGGGCGGCAGGGCGGGTTGAGAGGCCGCCGGCCCGAGTGTCCTCGGCGGTTGGTTAGTGTGAGGCGGTGGCAGCTGCAGTTGCTCCCCGCCCCCGAGGATCCGCGGCGTGTGGGGGGAGGGGGAGGAAAACAGGCCCAGGTCGCGTTTCCGCTCATTTCTTGCCAGGCTTGAGGCGATTCCAGAGAGCGGCGGCGGCGGGGCTAATCCTCGACGTGAGAGCTGCCGGGCTGCCCGCAGACAGGTGAGCGCGGCACTGACCGGCGGGGAACGGGGCGGGGAAGGCTGGCCTGGAGTGGTGGGCGGGGGCGGGCACGGTGCCTGCGGAGTTCGCCCTTCGGGACTCTCTGGGCACTCCTGCCCTTCGTCTGAGTCCTGTCCGCCCGAGTCTTTGGCCTTCGGTTTCTGCCCCTGCATCCCGCCTGGCGCCGAGTGTACCCCGGAACCGCCGGGTGAAGAGGGTGCTTCCAGGGCGGCATCCTCTTTCAGCTTTGCGTGCGTTGGGTGGGCGAAGGGTAGCACGGTCCAGGTCTTCATCGACTTAAGTCTCAGAGGGGCCACCTTCGGGCTTGGTGCCCGCCTGGATCGCCCTCCTCGCCCGCAGCCCCACTTCCTGCCTCCCGCCGAGAGAGGGAGGGAGGTCGGGAGAGTCTCTTGGAGCGGTCCTCGGGCGCTGGTGCGGGGAGGAGCCTTGCCGAGGAAATGCCCCATGCCTGACTGCTCCTGAGGCCGTCCGAGGACGGCTGGGCTTTGGGGAGGAGGTCGTGCTGTTTTCTCGTTCGTTCTCTTTGCCAAGTTACTGCCGTTTACGTGTCCAGGGAAAGGTTTTGTGTTGTGTGTGTTTAAGAACAGTGTCTAGAAGCTTTTTCCTTTTATTTTACGATTGCTTCCTTTGCTTTGTTCTTATCTCCCTCTTGAGCCCTTTGATCTCAAAAAGTTTGTAGTTTACACTTGCAGATCTTTCCGCCACCTCCTATTAGGATTTGTCTCCCTCCCTTCGTTTTCTCCTAGGTTAAAGGGTGTCGTGTCTTTAACTCGGTTCTTATTTGATAAGGGAGGATGGAAATTTGCAGGACTTTTCATAAACCCGTGCTTTCACCTTTGAGGGTATGTTCACGTCTGCCATTTAATTAACTTATTGGCATAGAGCTGTGCACCAGAATTGGTGATGTTAAGTCAGCCCTGTGTGAATGTTGCAGGAGCAGTTTCATAGCTGCCACAGGTTTCCCGCTTCCTATTTGGTATAATTTGGTAGGTTATTTTTTGATCTCACAACGCTCAAAAAAATTTTCCCATGTGAATTAATGGTAACAGTATTCTCAGATCCAAATCATACCAAATAGGAACTTTCTACTTCTGTATAGTAGGGAAAACCTGTCACTTTAAGTGACTCCAAGTAGCCCGTCTCTTAGTACTGTTTTTAGTTCCACTTTTTTCCGTTTGTCTTGTGTTTTTTTTCTTTCCTTGTTCAACATGACCGTCACCCTTGCCGGATCACACCCAACACTCATCTACGAAAGTGAACAGTATTTCTAATCTTATTTTCTGCTTGAAAATCTCTGCCTTGGTACTTTGGTTCCTTTTCAAGTAGGTAAATTGTCTTTCCTTGCATCATGGTTTGCCTTAATCCAGAGGGGTTGGGGCTTGTGGCGTAGGGGTCAGTGACTTTCATCCTCATCCCCACCATGGAAATTATGTGCAGAGTTTTGTGTGCATGCATTCCTCTCCCCCGTGTCTGTTCATTTTATAAAATTCTCAAAGGAAATATAAAACCTCAGACACATTAAAAACCACTCCTTAGAAAGAGTCTTGTTGAAGTTAGTGAAACATTTTTTGTGGAACCTTATTCTTTTAAAATATAAATGGTTTTGAACCAAGGAGAGTAAAATGCAGAGATTCTGGCATTACACTGAAATCTTTTAACTACTACAAAACTTCATGGTTTCTAAACTTCTTTCTAGAATTAAAGAAGGAAGTAAAACTGCCTACTTACTTAGTACCTGAGCCTACTTATTTAGTTCCTGATTTGTGGTTTTGAGGTTTCCTTTTAGTGGTAGCTGATTGTGGCCAATGCTGTGGATATCCAGTGCATTTATTGGATTTATAAATTGATGTTTCTGCTGTTGATGTGTATGTGACACATATTAAAGGTCATTAGCCTGCTCAGTACAATTCAAAATAAAATAAATTCCGTTAGTGCTTTACTCACATTTTCTTGCTTTTCACTTGGGGCATCATCTCCTATAGGCTTTGGCTTTTCTAGGATGTTTGAGTTATGTGTTCTATAAGCTTTGGTTTGTTGCACTTTGTCTTCACCTCTCCTTACCCTCCATTCTATATGAGGTGTTTCGGTGATTGTTTCTCGCTTGTAAATAAGTTACTGTCCTTCCAAGTTTAGAAAGCATGGTTGAACTTACTGATTTGGTTCTGAAGTGTTTGTTGATTGAAGGTTGACCCTCAACCCTTGTTTTGTAGAATGTGAGAACTCAGAAGAGATCTATACATCGCATTAGAGTATAACCAGTTTCTTCTGCTTACAAAATAAAATACTTTCTGGCATCATCCTCACATGGGGAAGCAGAAAACATAGCTTTTCTAAGGAAGCGTAACTTTTTTAAATAAAGAGCAGATTATGCTAAATTACTTTCCTTCTAAGTAAGTGAAAAAGTCAGAAGGTAGATTATATTGTAACAATTAATATTTGCTTACTGTGTGCTAAGCATTATGCTGAGATGATTATTTCATCTAATCCTAAAAGCAGCATATAAAAGTACCTAAATTTCCTATTTTTATAGATGAAGAAACTGAAATTTGATGATTAACTGATATACGTTACAATATATAAAGTAATGGTCTCAGAATTACACTGCTGGAACCAAAATTGAGTATGGATGGTCTGACTCCAGGCTGTGATTTCTTTACTGCTAGTCCAGAGTCGTCTTCTATCAAATTTCCTTTATGTCTTTTTGGAGGAGTTGGGGTTATTGCACCACGTTCTAGCAGATGTTAAGGAAGGGTCTCTTCCTTTTTTAATCTTCAGTGGCTGAACCCCTGGTTGAATGTCATACCAAAAGAATGATTTAGAAAAATGAATTTGGAGGAGGTTTATGCAGTGTTGATAGAGTTTTCTCATGGAGGTTGAGATAAATCTGTATGTGGAGTGTATATGTTTGTATTATGATATGTAGGTAGTGGAAAATGTGAAAATAAAGGTTTTAAGAAATGAACTTGGTGTTGTAAGAGTCTGGTGGTACAAATACATTTCAAAATGATGAAAGTGATGGCGTGAGGAATAAATTAGGATGAGAAGGAGTAAATTCAGCAGGGAATTTAAGATAATATGGCTGTGGATAAATAACTGACAGTATGTGTGTATACTGGAAAATAAGTAGTTCTACATAATATGAGAGGTGGTGAACTTCTCTACCATGATAGTCTAAAAGTCCAGTCTTAGCTGTAGGATGTATGGGAAAAGCTAGTCCAAAAAGAGTGAGAAGATAATCTTGTTACCTTTAGTCTAATTTTGAGGCACTGATAACTCTTGGAAATGTCTAGCCATTCTATGCAAACAAATGTATATATTTTCTTTTTCCTCTATTCCTTTCTCTTTCTTCTTCCCTCCCCCTCTTATTCCCTTCTCTTCCATTACTTATAAACCTTCCTTTTAAGATAATTATAGGCAGGTGTTGCTGGAAATGACTCATTGGCTTGTGAAAATACAGCCATAGTCTCACTGAAGAGTTTTAAATTATTTCGTTTTGCATATCTGATAGCATTGGGCTAGCAGCCCCCAGTTGTTCAGGTTTGCACCCCCTTGATCCTTTGGGGAGGTGTGAGTGCAGTCTCCAGAGCAGGATTGAGTTGGAGGTAAGGCCTAAATCATCCAGAGGAGGGAGTCCTTTGACTAACTCCAGTTTCTGTCAGCAGGAGAGTGATTTAGAGCAAGGTTTCCATTTTCCTTTTTTTGCTTCATGATACACATAGAAAATAACTGTATTTGTAGGCACACTAAAGTCAGACTCTGCCCAGCTCCTTGAAGGCTGAGGGGAAGGGGGTCCATGTTTCAGTACATCTGTAACCCATTCTAGGCACATTGATTTTGCCCTAAAGAGGAGGGATATGTTATTCTTTTTTAATAACTTCTTTTATTTAGCATGTAATAGTTTACAAAGCACTTTTACATATATTATCATTTTATTTTTATTCTAGCCATGTCAAGTTGATAGCGCAGATAGCATTATAATGTTAGAAATGAAGAAATGGGGATTTTAGATAAAGTGCTATGTATTAGCTCACACACCTAGTAAGGATGGATCAGGAATTGAAATCCCCGGTAGAAAGAGCTCCTGGGGGAAGTCTGGGGTGGCAAAGCAGTGTCATGTAACCTCCATAGTGCCTGGCACCCTGTCTGTTTTGTTTCAGAGTGCTACCTTCAAGCGTCGGGGGCAATGCCAGGTACACAGTAGTTGTCATTCATTGAATCCTACTCAGGCTAGATTACTGCGCTTTGTAGATGCTATCTGTGTATTAGTCTTATTTTCTTAAAGCAAATGAAAAAGCAGGTATAGAAAAAGCAGAAGTGATTGGTCCAGGGTAACCTAAGTAGTAAAAAAGAGAACCAGGGACTCGTCCAAAGTTACTCAACTCCAAAGGTTGTACTTTTTTACTGTCATGACTACATGGCTTCGTGACATTGCAGGGTTCCAGTTAATATGTATGATGTTGGTGGCAGAGGGAATGGTGATGACAGTGGTGAAAGGGAAATAGGCAAGTGAACTTTTGGCAGTTTTGAGGTAGAGTTTTTGAGATGATCGTTGTCAAATAGAATCTCTCAGGTGTTTGGGGGATGGGAGAGGTAGAAGAGGAATGTGGTAACACTCAAAGGAAGTCATTTGGGCCATTGGCACTACAGGTACTTCTAATGAAAGTGTTAAAAATGTAGATCCTCTTCATGTATGGCTAAATGTTAGTTGTAGGTGATTAAACGTAAGTTTACAGGTGAATTTTACTTTTTCTGCATTTCCTAATTTTTCTAGGAATATTAATTTTAAAGTAAAAAATATTTTAATTATGGTGGCCTCCCCGGTGGCCTGGGAATTCTCAGTGCGATCACCACTGTGGCCTGAGTTTGCTACTGGGCCAGGGAGCTGACCCATGTGTGGCACAGCAGACTGCCCCTTTCTCGCCTGCTGCTCCCCTTAGGGGGATATTTCAGTAGAACCTGCCTGTTCTGCTCCCCACTCTCTCTCTGGTGAACCCCCTTATCCACCATACCTCTGGCCTGTACCCCAGTTCTTCTACTAAAAAATAATTATTAAATATTTTAATTATATAATATATATTCTTGAAATAAAATTCAAGATAATGTAAATATAAATATAATAAGCAGATGGAATGACAATTACTCTCTCTATTGTCCATACTTGCTCCCATTTAATTCACAAGGTAGTTATTGGGACTCAGATGAAATGTATTGAGGAAGCTCTAAACCTTAATACCGTGGCCATTGGCCATATGTGGCTAATTAAATTAGTTGAATTAAAATAGAGGAAGTTCAGTTCCTCAGCCACACACTCACATTTCAAGTACACAGGCGCCACAGTGGCCAGTGGCTACTTTGTTGGACAGCGAGTGTAAAGCGCATCTCCAGCACCAGCGGCCACTCCCGCTCAGACTTTAAAATACTAGGCATTAGTGACATCGCTATGCTGGTGAACCAAGATTTTTACATCTCTGTGGTCCCCATGGTGCCTAGCAGTTTTGTTTTAGCTAGTGAAATATTATTGCCGTGTTCTCTCTCAGCTTTTTGTTTTCACTAAATCCAGATGGTTGAAGTCTAATGTTTGTCTTGGCTGTTTGGGGATTTATAATGAACTGTTTTTCTGTGATAAACATGTCAGCTTTTCTGAGGGCATGAGTGTTTTCTGCCTCCTCTGCGATCTAGACCTGCACATCTTTCTAGGTGACACCCTCTCTTGAAGATCTTAAAGGTATCTTAAATGACATTTATCTAAGATTAAGTTAATTTCCCCTTGCTCCCCAGATAAACTACCAAATGTTGGTCCTCTTTGTTCCTTACTTCGGTGAATGAGTCCATCATCTTTCTGGTTGTAAATCCAGAAAACTGAGTGATCTTTAATCACTGAAACATACAATTTGTCAACAAGTTTTGTTAATTTTATTTTCTAAACGTATCTTAAACCTGTCCACTTCATTTCCGCTGCCACCACTTTAGTTTGTTACTATCGTTTTGCCTGAAATTTCTGCAGTAACCTCCATTCTTGTCTACCCACTTCTGTTCTGGCCCATCTCTAATCCATTATCTATCCGGAAGGCACAGTGCTTTATTTTGAAACACACATCTGACTTTGACACCCCTCTTCTCTCTTTTTGTGGCTTTCCATTGCTTCTAGAATAAATATGAAATTCCTTAACAAATGCTTTGTTATCTTCCATTAGAAAAAAATACCTATGAATATTGAGGGGGTTACTGTATATAGTTTTGAGAATTTAATAGAATAAAAAAATAACTTTTTAATTCTCTTCATCCTTGATTGTCTTTATTGCTAATGTTCTTGAACTTAGGCATCTGTGAAGAATGAGGCCACAGGACACTGAATAATTTAGAGTTTCGGCTACTTTTCACAAGTAATTTAGTTTTGAGAGTCTTATCATTTACTTCTCTTTTGTTTCTCTGTAACACAGTCTAAATGGGAAAAATAAAAAGAATTCTCCAAGTAGTTAATTTTGGCAAGGTTAAAAGCTGGTAATGATAGTGGAGATGGGAATAGGAATAGTTGAATATGGGGTTGACTTTTAAATTGTTTCTTGTTATTGCATACAATTGAGCGTGAACATATTTTGTCAAAACTTTCTACTTTTTGAATTACCTGATGTGTGTCTGTCTTAAAGAGCAACCTGAACTTTATCACAATCTAAAGGGACCTAATGGCATCTAGCAAAATAGCTTTTATAGATACTGGACAGTTGTTGGTATAAAGATAGTAGCATAATATAAATGCATCTCTTGTTGTCTTATTTCTTTTTATTTGGTTATTCTATTTATGAAAGGAAACATAATTGCATATTATGTGGTAAACCATTTTGGGGATTTTCTCTGTAATTGTGTCCACTCATTATTTTTGTATATGAAAGCTATTAATTTTAAATGTTAACTTTGTAGCCTACTTTTTCACTGAATTCTTTTATTTTTTAGTTTTACCATTAATTCTTTGGGGTTTTTTAAATGTACTATCAAATCTGCAAGTAGTGATAGCTTTCTTTACTACTTTACTTATTCTGATTGATTAACCTTACCTACTTGTATTGGCTGATATTGCTAATACAGTGTTGAATAGTAGAAGATGGTACACATTTGGGCCTTGTTTCTGATCTTAGTGGAAAGGCCTCTAATTTTTATTAAATAAAAGAAATGGTTATAGGACAATAGTGTATATATATTTTATCTTGTTGAGCAAGTCTTAATTCCTTTTCTCTCTAGTGTTAATTTTTGAATGGCTGTTGGGTTTTGTTATTTATGGAATTATCCATTTTTTTCTGCTTAGATTTATGAATATGGTATGTATTAATACAATTCCTTAACCAATTCAGGAACGAAAATTTCTGAACAAAACGTCTATTTCTGAGATAAATTTTACTTGTGTTACTTTCATAATGTGGTGCTGGATTAGATTTGGAAACAAATTTATTTTCTCCAGCATTTATCAGGAATGAAAATTGGGTTCTTTGCATTGTAATTATTTACCTGTCTCCCTGATGAGATTCGGAGTACCCTTAGAACCTAAACTAGGTTTTACTCTTCTTTCTTCTTAGCAGAGTTCTTCATATATAGTAAGCACTCTCTAAATGTTGTTGAATAAGTTAGAAACAGAAATAGCTCATTTTACTTTAATTAAATGAAATATGAGGAGTGTTTCACTTAAGAGTATGAACTGTCACCCGTGTTGTCAATACGAAAGAGCACTGGTTAGTGAGGTGAAAGAGTTCTGAGTTCGGTTTGAAAGTGATTTTTATTACACCATGAATAACTAACATTTTGACTTCAGGCATCTTTGGATCTCAATTTTTTATTCTGTCAAATCAAATTGACTCTGATCTTTTAAAATCTTTATACATAAAATGATTTTATGAAATTATTTTTTAATCAGTCAGGTCTGCATTTTTATATTCTGTTTAAATACTTTCTCAGAATGTTTGTGTTTAGAATTGCTTGCCTGTTTTAATCAATAGATATTGATGATTATATGTGGTTTTGCAAATCAAATTATGTTGTGGAATATTTACGAGAATATCAGTGAGGTGATGCAGCTCTTTTAACTAAATTATTTATATGTGCTTAACACATTTTACTTTTAGGTATGTCTGACTGCAGCAATGATACTACAACTCTTGGTGCATCTAAGCCAGCCACAGAAGAAGTCAAGTCTAATTCTGAGGTGATTGGATGGTATTTATTGTTTCTTAAAGTCAGCCCAACTCAAAGTTTTAGACCCTCCGGATTTCCTTAGTTGGTCTTGAACTATGTGCCATTCTAAACAAACTTTTACGCACATAGGTATAGAAAGGGGGTGGGTAGATAAGAGATTTCTTCATATTGGGAAGTTACCATTTGCCTTCAGGCATCTGAAAATTGAGAGAATATTTGTCTCATAAAATTTGTGGATTTGACCTATAGTTTTTAATTTAAATATCAAATGAGGTTTCTGTTCAGGTAATAGTAGTTGGCAACTCACCTTTAAGCAAATTTCCCATATACTCTTTAATTGGTATGCATCAGAATCCAAGTATAGCGTTTTCTAAGCAAAAATACTGAATTCCAGATTTCACTTCAAATTCAACTGAATCTGAATTTAAAGTGATAGACATTAGGCCAAGTGTATGGTGGTGGTGGTGGTTTTCCTTCCTTTTTGGAAGTTCTACAAGCGATTCAAGTATATACCACCTAAGAGCCATTGTTCTAGTTCATTAGAATAAAGAGAAAAAAAGTTAATTTTATATTAAATTCAAGTCACCAGATGTTTTTGAAATGTCTACTACTTGGTAACATGACTCATGTATGCAGTGTTGAAAGTTTCACAGTAGAGCATTTCATACAGTCCCACCTTGTTTCCTAGAACACAGTTGGGTATATTCAGTTAGATAAGTAGAACAACTATTAGTTTCCTCACCTTTTAGCTGAACAATTTCAGTTTCAAAGAGGAGTCACAGACTTAAACTGTTGAGGCTGGAACATAACATAAGGATTTCTAGCTGAGTTACAGTGTTTCTCAACCATTTTGCCATCTATTTATGGCACAGTGGTAGGCACAGTATAATTAAGCCAAGACTGAGTCTTTGTGATAAGCTTTAATGTAGTATTTAGAGTGTGATAATTTACTTTTAATCCAGAAAGCAAAGGTGAGTTCTTCTGATAGACAAATTCTTACTATCTGTGGTGAATTCAGGATTCTTTGTGATTTAGAACAACTCGTATGTTTGTCATTTGTCAAAGCAGTGTTGTTATATTTAGCTTGGAGACACTAGGGAATTATGAATACTATCTCTTGACTCATGGATTTGATTTTTTAGGCTCAGGTCTCTGAATCTGTAGTCTTGATAGATAATTAGAAATTTGATGCATGTAAGTTACAGAAAGTATTGGCATCTCCACAAATGCTAGAACTCATCATAATAAATGAAAGTGTTCTGTTTGTGATTTTTGCCTATGTGGTTGTCATTTAAGTAGATGCTAAACTGGAAATTTCCTGTTAAGAGAGTTCAACCTGGATGATGATGAACTGAAGGAAACCACTGTCAAGTAATTGTTCAATTTGTTTATAAATAAGCATAAAAATTGATGCTAGGCATTCCCTGTGTTTTTAGAAATTCCCAAGTGTGTAGCATCCACAGGGAATATTGCAATTAAAAAAAGAAAAAAAGGCTAGGTGTGTGGAGTATAATCTGAGTTTTGTCTCAGCATTTTCTGAATTAACCAAAGTAGAATTGAGGAATATTTTGTGACTTTAAAATTCCCCATTTATTAGTGTTCTGCTAACTTGAATCTACTTTTTTCTTCTAATTCTACAATGGAATTTGGGGAGGTGGTGTCAGATTTGCTTACAAGAATTCTTTTAATACATTTCAGCTCTAATGTATTATGACCATTAACTCTTTAGGTAAATGTTTGCTGTACATCAGACTTCAGTAACTTGGACTAAGTCTAGCAGAACTTGGCACATCACTTGGCAATCACATGAAGGTGATAATGAATTCTTATTCCACTGGTGTAAAAGATATGTATCCATTTGAATTCTTAGGAACAGAATATATGGGGGTGGTAATTTTCTTTTCTTAAAAGCAAAGCAAAACAGCAGCAACAAAAGATCCCGCATTTTAAATTGAGCCAACACCATTATCAATTCTGGACAAGAAATGACTTTAAAGTGCATTTAAGTTCTGGAAAATGAATTGTGTTGCTCATAACCACTCATGTAGTTAATTATAGAACCCAAGCTGATTTCTTCTCACGTGATCTTAAAATGTCTATCCCATCAAATGACCATAAAAATGTGGTTTTATAAAAATGTTTAGTTTTTTTCTTTCTGAGTTAAAAAAAGAAAACGAGATTGATTTGTACTTTAATCCAGTATTGATTAGAACAAATAAAGGTGGATTTTGTTCTATATGTTTTCACTACTCAAATTTTATATCTTGAAATGTGGTATAACTTAGAAGAAATAATAGACTAATAGACACCCATCACTGAGAGTCTATTAGGTGCGAGGCATTGTACTTGGCTTACATACGTTATCTCTTTAATACTGTAGTATCCCTGTTTGCAGTTGAGGTTTTCACCCTCATTTTACAGATTTGGAAAGGTTAATGTAGATAAGATACAGAGTTGTAATTTAATTCCAAAGTAGAAAAAGTGAGTAAATTTAAGAAACTAAACAGGAAGAAAATATTTAAAAGTAGAAGCAAGGAGTTTGGAAAACAAGCAAATAAAGTGTATATTCAACACAACAATAAAAAAGGAAAGAAAGCAAAATAGTTGTACTCAGTATTTATTAGTGGATACTGGAATTTTTTTCTGCTAGCATTTCAATACATTACTAATACACATGTATTAGTGACACAGACGATATCCATGAAAAATATACTAATATTTGCATTCTTTTTTGTAAGTAACTAGAGTCTTAGAACGTGTTTTGGGTACAGATCCAGCACTTAACTTGCATGTTCACTATAGAGGACATTTTAAATTAAATGTAGAAAAATGATGCCTTTGAGTGGTACAGATAAAGAATGTCAGCATTTCAGAGAAGAGCCAAGACTATTAGTGAAGGGAGCATTTAAACTGAGTCTTGCATTATGGGTAGGATTTCAGTATGTGAGTGATGATAGTTACTGTTGAGCAAAGACAGAAGCAGGAAGTTGAGAGACATGTATGAGGACGTGTGAGTAATTAAGTTTGATATAATAGAGTATTTAAAGTGGCGTAATTGGCAGAGAGAAGATAGTTCAGGTCCTGGAAGGATTTTAAGTGTTAGGAGGAGTTGGCTCTTACGTTGTAAACACATTGGGGAGGGAGATTGATGTTGAGCATATACATACATTATGTTATAATGCTGTGTGAAGTAGTGTTTGCACCTGTAAATCTAGATAAGGGGCTAAAGAATGATGAAGAACAGCTAATTTACATCAGTTAGGGAAGGCCCTTCTAAAATAATAATTCAGTGCAAACCTAAGTGAGATGAGAGAGGGAATAATGTGTAAATCTGGGAATAAGAACCATCAAGAAGAGGAAACAGCAAGGGCAAAGATTTGTGTATTTCAGGAACAGTGATGAGGGCTCTGTGGCTAGAAATGCATGTCAGTGAGAAAAGAGCGGAAGGAAACACAGTTCAGGTGGCAGCCAGCAGCCGAGCTTAGCTTGGTGTAGAAATGGTAATGACAGGCAGATGAGGATATTGGGAGAAGATTTGAAGTGGAACTTTCAGGTAGCAGGTAGTTGGGACATATAAGGCAAATTAGGAGTTAATACTAATAGAGTAAAACTCTTGTTAAGAAAAATTTGCGACACTTGTCAAAAAGACAAAATAGTATGTGTATTCCCCTACACTCATCCACATTCAAAAATTATCTCAATTTTACCACATTTCCTTTACTCATCCCTTTAGAATAAGAGATTTGAGGTCATCTACTTTTTATTATAACCATGAAATTGCCAGGATAATTGGGATAAAGAAAAATAAAGAACAAAGCTAACAGCAATACGATTTATAACTGTATTTCAACTCTGTTTTGGTCATGGTCTGTTTTAGAAAGTGCAGTTAGAATACCCACAGTAATAAGGTAGGAAGAGTGGCTATGCTGGTAATCACTGTTGCTGTTGGAACTACCCCATTATTTGTCCCACATTGGTCCTGAGCTGAAATAATCATAATTATGTTATCTTTACAAAGCGTTTTCAGTTTCCTAGCAGTTTCACATTTGATTCTTATAAGTACATATATATGGTACATAGATGATGTTAATAATCTCATTTTATAAATAAGGAAATTAAAGCTTAGGGAAGTCAAGTGACTTCTGAAAAGTTATAAAAAGGTAAATCCATTTCTCCTCATATCTTGGTTAGCTCCCTGAGACTTCTAGTAGGTTTATTCACCTAATCCTAATGCTTTTGAACCAGGTTGAATTAATACTTTGTAATAGAAACATTAACCATTTTTACTGATACAGAAGCCAAACTTCAAAGACTTTAAAGTTATGGATTTAATAGAATTGCTTTCTCCTTTTTGTGGGCAAACAAAAATCTAAATAATTTCATCTTACACAAAAGGCATTTGTGCTTTTGGTTATTGGAACAAAATATGGCCTCTGTTGACGTGCATAATTAGTCCACCAAGCACTGCGACCTCCATTGTCTAAAACCATAACTAGAACAATTTTGAATATTTGTGGTATCTCTTCTTTCTGTTCTTTTTTCACAGTTTATTTTCTTCACTCTTTTTTTCTAGAATTGACTGAGATTAAGAATTTAGTCCTTTCAATTAGAAGAAAATATAATTACTTGATAGCTGAACAAATACCTACTGATTATACATAGCCCTTGAACTGAGCATTGGAACTATTTCACAGTAGTTTTTAACACATTTTTAAATAATCTGGGCACGATTTCCACAGTATTTCCTCTGGGGAATCTGCTGTGATAAGCCATGACTCTTATTTTCCTCTGTCTCTCCAGTTTGGGGGAGAAGTTGAAAGTGTTTTGACTCTGAACTTCCCACACTATCCTGCCTACTGTCTTCCTCACTTACTAGTTCTTTTTGAATTGAATTTTGAAACATAGAGTATATTCTCTTTGTGTCTGGCTTAAATTGCTTAATATTATGTCTCACTTTTTTTTAAAGTAGTTCTATTTTATTTCTACGTGATACTGCTTTATACGACTATACCACAGATTTATTCTGTTGATGAACATTTGGATTGTTTTTTGTGTTAGCTATCATGAATAAAACTGCTTTGAATATTCTTGTATGTATTTTTGATGGACATACACACTTCTGTTTCTTGGGTAAATTTTTTAAAAGGAGTGTTGCTGGGTCATACAAGGCATATGTTTAACTCTATTAATATGCCAGATAGTTTTTGAAACGATTTTCCAGTTTTGACTTAAAAGCTAGTGGCAGTGTGTGAGCGCCCAGCTGCCCCACACGCTGCTCACCCGTGGTTTGTCAGCCTTCCTGATTTTGGCCGCTCTGATGACGTATGATCGTTTCTAGTTTGGGGTTTTAATCCGCGTGCCGTGTTTTTGTTTGTTTTATATTGGTTTGTTTTAAAGAGTCTGGGGCATGCTTATAGCAGCGGTTCTCAGCTGGCTGTACTTTGGAATCACCTTGTGAGTTTTTAAACTATTTTGAAAACTGACTGGTCATTTGTCTGGAAACTTGTGGCTCATCATTGACCTCTGTGGGGTGGTGGGCTCCCCAGGTAGTTCTGAGATGCAGAGAGCCCTGAGCATGAATCATTCCTTGCCTGTCAAGAGACTTTGCTCTACCTTTTAGTAATGAAGCCTCCACTATAAAATCTTTATTAAATTTGTGGCAAGTTAATTTGTCCTGAACTTTGACCGTTGCAAGGACTCAAGAAGCTCAAATCCAGGCTTTCACTTTTTTGGTGGTAAAATATTCTAACTCTTCAGGTCAGGTCTGTGTTCATTTTTTTTTTTTTTTTTGCATTCCTCTTCATGTTATAAGGCTAATTCTGCTTTTAAATTGCATTTCACCACATGTGAGTTAAGAAAGTCATGTAGTATAAAAGAAACGCACTTTTCTGTTAGCACATAAAGCAATGTCAAAGTCACACATAGTAACATAGTATTTGCTCAACGTTGCTCTCCCTTAAGCATGACTCTGGATTTAGAATTAACAAGAAAGAAACCCATGCACACAGACATGATTTGGTTGCTGATTTGTAAAATAAGGAGTAAAATGTGTTCACCTTGTTATTCATGACTATAGTAGTAAACCTAACTTCCTTTTAATATGTAGTTTTGCCCCATGAGGACGCTTTTAGTTCCTCTCCAAACAAGTAACACTGTAATCTGGAACGTGATATCCATATATTGGATTTATTTATTTATTTAAGATTTATTTATGCATTGAAGAACTGGGGTGTAGGCCAGAGGTGCAGGGCGGTGGGGTGAGAGGATTCACCAGAGACAGTGGGGAGCAGAACAGGTGGATTGACTGAAATACAGTGCTGAGGGGAGCAGCAGGTGAGGCAGGAGAGGTCTGCTGTGCCATGTGGGTCAGCTGCCTGGCTGGTGATCTAACTCATGCTGCAGTGGCTGGCGATAGCTTCATAGTGCTCAGACTTAACCCCTGTGCCACCAGGAAGGCCCCCATATATTGGATTTTTAAAGATTATTTTAAGGTTAGTTCTCAGCATTGTTTCAGGAGATTAAATTCTATAATGTGTGTGCACAAGACTTGTTTTCTCACTTGGAAATATTTTAGTGGTGGCTAAAGCCAGTTTTTACTAACCTGCAAGAGCTGTTTGTTAAATTTCCAAGACTTTTGTAAGCCAACTATTAAACAAGAACATTATTTTAAAATTTACTTACATAAGCTGTAACTAAAAACATATTAAAAACAAAGGTAATAAGTAACTTCGAACTTATCAGTTCCTAGGTACTGTTATCTGTGCTCTCGAGGTTATTTCTGTCTGTGTTTCTAGGGAAGAAATGCTTTAGTGATGTACTGCACACCTCTTCCTGCCTCTGGATTCCATGAGGTTGTATTGGAAGCTTGAAATTGACCATAATGGGAGCAATGACACTATCAAAATAGGCAAATGTTACAAATCAGGACTTTTTAAAAATTACCTGGAGAAGTGCTTGTTAAATACTTAGTAGCACACCACTGGCAACACTTCCTTCTATTCAATGAGTGCTTAGTGTGTGCTAGGTACTCTTTTTAAATACTTTGAATACATGTCCCTTCAGGTATTATCTGAGATACATGCACTTAATTTTATAGATGAGAAAAATAAAATTAAGTAACAACACAGAGCAACCTCTTCAGTCACAAGGTGCTTATTGAGGCAGATGAAAAATAGGCCTTTAGGTGATGTCATCATTGTGTGAATGTCATAGAGTATAAGGACACAAACCTAGATGGTATTGCCTACCACACACCCCATTTAAGGGCCCTTGTTGTATGTAAAATGGAGCACGTGGTGGTATACTGTAGAGCTGGGTTTTTAACCAAGTCTCTCATTACCCTTCTCATTGTATTGTTCTGTCTCTCAGAGGCTTTGGAATAAGTTTTATAGAAAAGATAATATTTGAATTGAGCCTTAAATTATGGGCAGGATTTTTTTTTAAAGATTTATTTATTTATGCATACAAGCTGGGGTACAGACCGAGGTGTGGGGCTGTGAGAGGGTTCACCAGAGACAGAGTGGGGAGCAGAACAGGCAGATTGACAGGAATACACTGCTGAGGGGAGCAGTGGGCAAGGCAGGAGAGGTCTGCCACGCCATGTGGGAATCTCCCCAGCCGGGCATCGAACTCGGCCGGGCATCGAGCTCGTGTCGCTGCTGCCGACAGCTCCACAGCGCAGCTGCCTAACTGCTGTGCCACCGGGGAGGCCCAAATTATGGGCAAGATTTTTATTAGATAGTGAAGATAAAGGAATATTTTAAACATCAAAAACCAATCGTGCAAATATTCACAGATCTCAAAGCGAATTTCATTCTAGAAAAAGCAAGTAGTGATTTTAGTAGTGGTAGTTTTTAGAAGGGTAAAATTAGGAGAAGTGAAGCTTTAAAAATTGGATTGGATCCTGTTGTGAAGGACATTGTCTTCATCAGTTCCAGCTGCTTTAACACAGTACCACAAACTATTTAACTTACAAGCCACAGAAATTTATTTCTCACAGTTTTGGAGGGTGGAACCCAAGAACAGGGCCTCCAGGATTGGTGAAGCAGACCGCTGACGTTTCACTGCGTCTTCACTTGGTGGGAGGAGCTAGGGAGCTCTGTGGGGTCTTTGTTACAGGAACATTAATCCCATTCATGAGGACTCCACCCTCCAGACCGAAGCATCTCCCAAAGCTCCCACCTTTATCTCTGCCTGTGGATAGCACTTTTAAACTCATTACTGGTTAAAAAGGAATAGGGGAAGTGAAAGGAGAGAAGAATAAATTGCTTAGCTTATTTATTGAAAGTTTGTGAAGTCTTTTAATTTTTAAAGTAAGGGAAAGTAGATTATTTTTACAGATATGAAATTCTCATTTTTAAAAAGATTTATTTATTTATGCATACAAGAACTGGGGTATAGGCCAGAGGTGGGGGAGGTGAGAGGATTCACCAGACACAGTGGGGAGCAGAACAGGTGGATTGACTGAAATGTACTGCTGGGGGGAGCAGCAAGCAAGACAGGAGAGGTCTGCTATGCCATGTGGGTCAGCTCCCTGATTGGGGATTGAACTCTTGCTGCATTGGCTGCTGATAACTTCATAGTGCTGAGGCTTAATCCCTTGCGCCGCCAGGGAGGCCCTGAAATTCTCATTTTAACTTGTAGGCTCACATGTTTTTTTGAAATCATGCAGTTGTAGCAAGAGCTGCTTAGTTAAACTAACAGTTAAGCTGGGCTTTCTGTAATAATTTTCCAAATTGTATGTGGTAGCCTAACTATTTACAAGGCAAGAACATTGACCCCCTAGTACCTATAGCAAATTACTTGGTTTTGATAAAGAAATTTAAGTTTGAATACAGTTTTATATGGCCATTTTTCATTTTATTAGTATCATATATATTATGTTAGAATTAGATAGTTGCAGTTATTTAAAAAATCCTGAAGTGGTGGCGCTTAAGCACTATAAACAGGAATAGTATTTCATGTTTCATGTGACTACTTGCCTTTTATGACTTCGTGTAATTTATGACTAATTCCTTTTCTTCTTTCCTTTTTAAGGAGTCTGCCATGGCTCAAGACTCTCCAAAAAACTCAGTAGCAGAAATCCCGGTCACCAGTAATGGAGAGGTTGATGACTCTCATGAACATGGCCTTAATAGGGTAAGTGCACTTTCCTTATTTTAATGCAAAGAATTGTGATAAACTCTTAAATATTGACATGAAAATAATAAGGTTTAATTTAGTCTTGTTTTCTTAAGTTGGCTGAAATGCCTGCAATCTGGTATTATCGTGTAGGGATTACTGTGTAGGTCATGTTAGTGACTTGTCAAGATTAAGTTCCAGGCTATGCTGTTATCAATAGTAATTCTGTTGTATGATCAGAAGAAAAGTGTGTGAGACATTTTGGTCATGTCACTTTATAAAACTACTTAATTTTATTTGTGATAAAAACAGAATACTTACTATAGATTATTTAATCAATTTTCTATGTGTCCTTAATATAGAATTCCCAAGTAGGCTGCTCCTGATTTTAAAATCTGTTACTTTCTAAAGTGGTTTACTTGACTCAGTGGAAAATGAAACCTGGGGTTCTTCTGACTTCCTCTCATTTGAAATTGAAGTTTAATACATTTTAAAGGAATACCATGCATTTAGAGATAATTCAGGCTCAGATTTTGATTCTGCTGTTTCTAGTGGTATAACTGCAGATATTTAAATAATCTCTTGTGGTTTTGTTTTCTAGTCTCTAAAATGAGAATCTTACGGACTTTCATAGGGATAAGTTAATATTAAAAGAGATAAATAATGATAGTGATGGTTATTAGTCCTGGATAAACATATTAAACATCCCTTTTATGGGATACATGTGTGCAAATTTAACTTTAAAATAGGGTTTCCGTGGTCTTACAAAAGTAATGGTGGAAAGATATTTGAATTATTTTGCAATATAAGTAGAACGCTTTACTCTTTCTTTGTATATTTATAACTAGAATCATTAACAAGGTGATGCTTTACATCAGGATTACTGAATCTAAGCACTACCAGCATTCGAAGCAGGTAATTCCTGGTGATGGAAGGTTAGCCTGGGCCTGTGGGACAGTTGGCAGCATCCCTAACCGCTTCCATCTAGATTCTACCGGTGGTGCCCCCCAGTTGTGACAAGCAGAAATATCTCCACACATTGCCAAAGATCCGCAGAAGTGATAGGAAAGTCTCCTCTGGCTGGAGACGCACTGTTTTAGTAGAACGTTTTAACTGATTTTAGAAAATTACATTGAATTTTACTTACTTGATTTTTTAAAAAAGATTCATTTATTTATGCATACAAGAACTGTGGTTAGGCCAGAGGTGCAGGGGTTAAGAGAATTCGGTGGGGGCAGGGAGAGGATAAGGGCACAAAATGGAGTAGAAAAGAACACAAGGGGCCATGGAGATGGATCACGGGTGAATTGGTGGTGGGTTACCCATGGGGAATACAAAATGTAAAAGATATAAATAACAATAAATATATATTAAAAAAAAAAAAAAGAATTCGCCAGAGACAGAGTGGGGAGCAGAACAGGCAAATTGACTGAAACACACTGCTGAGGGGAGCAGCAGGCAAGACAGGAGAGGTCTGCTGGGCCATGTGGGTCAGCTCCCTGGCCATGTGGGTCAGCTCCCTGGCTGGGGTTGGAACTCATGCTGCAGTGACTGGGGACTCCTTGATAATACTGAGACTTTAACCCTTGTGCTACCAGGGAGACCCCACATATCACTTACGTTGTCCCAGCAGTCCTTTGGGAAGGAATAAATGTGTCTGTAAGCTTGAGGTTTGTTCATTTTAATTGCAAATGCTTTAGCTAACTTGGCTTCTAAACTGTGACCCAGAATAGAATGACTCTCAGAAGAGACTTAAATTCTGAGTACACAAAAGAAATTTTCACTTCAGGTTTTAGTTTTTCTAGTGTTTGATAACATTAAGACACACCTAAATAATAAGGAACTTAAATCACTGTCATTAGACTACCAATTATTTTATATAAACTTCTATTAACTTGTATAACTCAATATAGGATTTTAGTTACTGATTTCATCTTATTTTTGGTAACAGTTCCTCTTGAAAGTTTATGCTGGAAATATTTATTGCTTGTGCAAATATATACCACTGGTGATAAAACAGGGAACAAAAATGACAAAAATACCTGCCATCAGGGAACTTATATTCTAATAGACCGTCTAGTTAAAGTTTAAGACCTTTGCCCAAGAAAAATGTGACTTATTTTGGAAAGTCACCTGCCATCTTAAACCTATTCTTTTCCTTCTTGTCCTTTTTTTTCTTTCGTCCTTTTTTCTTTTTTCTTTTCTTTTCATTTTTCTCTTCTTTTTTCTTTTCTTTCTTTCTTTCTTTTTTTTTTTTTGAGATATAGCTTATATACAGTAAAAAGCACAAACGTTGTGTCCAACTTAATGGACCCACCATCTGCATCAAGATGCATAACAGTTCCAGAACCTTAGCTGACTCCCTCCTACCCTCTTCTAGGCAGTATGCCTCCCTCTTTCCCTCCCAGGGTAATCACTGCTCTAACTCTGTTATCACAGGTTGCTTATACCTGTTCCTGAACTGCGTATAAATGGAATCATACAGTGTGTATACTTTTTTGATTGGCTTTCACTCAATATTATGTCTGTGAAATTCATACACGTTGTTGCTTTTATCTGTGATACAGTTTTTCATTGTGTTAATAATACCCTAATTTGTACATCCATTCTTCAGTTGATGGATACTTAGGTTGTTTACAGTCTCTGGCTACTTTGAATATACCTGCAGTAACCATTCTTAAGTAGGTCTTTTGGTGTGCATGATTATCACCATTTCTGTTGGATATAGAGCAGGTCATCAAACAGTGTCACTTCATTCAATGTCGTTTTGTTACAACATTGATGAGAAAAAAGCAATCCCAGCTAAGATGGAATGAAGGGATATTGAGGACCTGCTTTTGTTATTTTTGCTTAAAGTCACACGTTTCCATGAGCCTATGTCTTCAAGTGATGATTTGCTGTACATCCAAGAGTGAAATTGCCAGGTCATGGGTACACTTATGCTTGACTTTGGTAAATACTGTCAGCTGCCTTTATAAATTGAACCAATGAGAGCCCTGCCAGCAGTGAATGAGAGTTCTAATTGTTCTACTTCCTTACCTGCTCTGGTTATTATCATACCTTAATACGCCATTTCTGATGGAAGCATAATGGTATCTCACGGTTTTAATATGTATTTATTACTTAACATTTCATATTTTTATTGACCATTTGGATATTATCTTTTCTGAAGTGTCTTTTCAAATCATTTGCTCATTTTTCTAGAGTATTTGCTCTTTTCCTAATTTATCAATATTTATGGGAGTTATTTATATATCCTGGATATAAAATATTTGGATATAAATTATTTGTCTTCCTTTCTGTATCTTGCTTTTACATTTTATTAACAGTTTCTTTTGATGAGAAAAGTTTTTAATTTTAATGAAGTCCAATTTATTAGTGCTTTTCTTTTAGTGATTTTTGTGATCCTTTTAAAGGAAATCTTTGTCTATCTTGGTATCATTGAAGATGGTTCTTTTTCTAAAAGGTTTATTATTTTTCTTCTTATATCTGTAATTCATCTTAAATTATTAATGTTTGTGTGTGGTGAAAAGTAGGAATAAAGGTTTTCCTTTTTTCTTCTTCATATGAATATCTAATTGATATTCATCATTTATTGAAAAGATTCTTCTTTCTCCACTAGAGGCTTTTGTTAATTAGGTGATCATATATATATGTGAGAGTTTATTACTGCATTACTGTACTGTTTTATTTTTTGGTCTTTTTGCCCTTCTACTAATACCACATTATCTTACTTATGACAGTAATTAAAATTGGAATAAATATTAGCTTCTACCTCTATTCTTGGTAGTTATTTCCTCCAATTCCATTCATTGTTCTTCAAGGTTGCCTTGTACCCATAAATCCATTCATGGGTCTTTGAGTCACAGTGAGAAAAAATTTTGTTTTTCAAATTTTAACTTTAGAATAAAGAGTTTCACTAAAGTGAATTTAAAACATAACATTTATATGAGTTCCTTGCCTATGAAGTCAAATCCAGTAAACTTGCTGCTCTGTAAGTTTACTCATTGGTTAATGTCAGAGTCTCTTTTTGAAGATTCTCCTGCAATATTAGTTCACATTCTGTTGAAAGAAAGTAAAGAAGGAAAAAAATAGATGTTGTCAGGGAGATCTCCTCTTATTGGATGTGAATGTTACTAGGGAGAAAAAGCTCCTTAGAAGTAATTATCCACTTCAACCAGGTCACTCCCCTTGACCTCCCTGAAGAAATTCAATATCATAAAACATGTTTCTGTTCCTACCTCCTCTTATGAAAAATATTCGCATGAGAGTCTCATGTATTTAATATCCTTTAATTAAAATAAAAATTGGCTATGTTTTCCTTTTCCCCATAAGTGAAAACAACTGAGACCTCTTCTGAGTGTTTTGAATACATTGTGCTCAAGATATATTAGGCATATATTTAGCTAAGTTTTGGCACATTTTTCTTTCTTTATTTTCCTGAGCAATAAAGGGAAATTGCATTTAAACTCCCATTTCATGTTTCCATATATGTATGTATATATATATATATATATATATATAATTTCATAGGGAAAATCAGTGTTAAAATGTGTCACTTATAATTTGACTTTATTTTCTAGATTAGTAAAGAGATACCATATGTAAAACTGAATCATAACCACAGTTTTCTGAGGTACTTTATAAGTATAAAGTTTTATGTAAAATTAAGATATCTATTAAGTTGTTATAACTTTACTGGCCATTTGGTGTCACTGTGGCACAGGCAGTGAAGTTGTAAATGTTTCTGTTCTTGTTTTTTGACACTCTATGCTTAGTTTCTCATTTGATTTCCTTTCTTAGTCTGTCCTAGGAGAGGCCCTGGTTACATTCGTACTCAACATTTATATTCATGTAGAGGTTATGATGGAAGAACTCGCCCTAGAAATCCCCTGGCAGCATCTTACCCATGTTAATATTTCTAGGTTTGTTACTCTTTTTATTAAGATGAGGGCCAGCAGCTATGTATAGGGTGGGTAGGGTGGATAATTATCTTAGTATTGTTGCAGGTTTTTACACTAAAAATACCGCTAAGAAAAAAGTAATTCATGTTTTTTAAAGATCATTAAAGCTTAATCACCGAAGAATACAAGTCACTCTGACTTGTAAACTATGTGTTATTTATAATTAATACTGTTAAAGTACTGGTCAAAATATTAGATCAGAAACGTGTGATCTTTGCCATGAGTTAAAGAAGCAAGTATTAGAGCATTACTTGGTTGAAATGCCTTGTAAATTGTATTTGGCAGATTTAGAGAAATTCCCTTAATAGATAGAGCTAAAATGAAACTTTCCTGTAGACCCTTTCTCTAAAAAAATGTACATATACTCAAAACTTACCAAAATTTATGTTCCATTTTAAAAAATTTAGGGCCTTCTGTATTCTGCCTGTGGATCCTTAGGTTCCCTGATCTTTGGAACCTCTGGTATGCAAGTTGTGAGTTAAATCAAAAATGTTAGTTTGGTGCAGTAGGAATATCCACAAGATTCATTATTTTACCACTGAGGGAAAGGGCTCTTGAATTTGTAATGGAATTACTATCTTAACTGGCTGTCCCAAAAGCTTATGTGATTTTACTCTAAGTAGAGTGAGAGCAAAACACTCAGGGCTTTCAGTAAATGTTTGGTGAATGAATGACTACATGTTAGAGCCAGCACTAGAAACAAGGTCTCTCGACTTCTGTGGAACATTGGGAAAGAGATAGGTGCTATTCGACTTGTTAAATCTTGTGTTTCTAATTTCTTAGTGGGCATCTTTGTGGTGGAGGTGCTGGTGGTGGTTATAGTTTATATATATATTCAGTCTCTATTGTTGTTTTAATCTTTAATGCTTTTGTTGAAGTAAGTGGTTTCTCCATCCCTCTGTACTACCAGTCTGGGTAGCATATTCCATTTGGAGAAGACACTCCTCCCCGCACCTGAATGTTCTTGTTTATCTGCTTTTCCCAAGATATTGGAATCCCCTTTGGGGCAGGGACAGTGTGTGCACACAGTACAGTTATGATGTATTGCAGTTGCTCAATAATGGGATGAATTCCAATATAGGACTAAAATTTAACACGTTTTTCACTTCAACCATTCTACCCTGAAGTTTGAATAGCATATGATGACGTTTGTCTCCATACTGTTTAGTAATAAAATAGAACATTTTTACATTACTTACATCTAAAAAATTTAGTTGCTCAGTCAGTAGCAGCACGGATTTAGTGGGAGTTTTTTCCAAGGGTTAGTTTTTACCAAATGTATGTCTTTATGGCAAATGTTTTACAAGGTATGTTAAATTATTTAGCCCATGCAAATCTAGATTTATTTTAATATTTACTTTTCAAGTATAGAATATATTCTTAGTACTATTACCACAAATTAAGTTCTAAAAATATTTTATATGTACATCTATTAAATTAACTCTGAAATTTGTGCATAAATATATAACTTTTAATAAAATGCTGAAGCCTTTTCTATCTTAATTAATCTGTTGTTTGTGCCTTTACTTATAAGTAAAAACGATCATGAATAAATTTTTTGATCTCTAGTAGTAATAGTTTTGAATATAGTTACATAAAAATACATCCACAGTATCTTTGAGTGAATTCAGCACTTTCTTGATGCAAATTGGTATGTGATTTCATTCTTATTAAACTTCAGTATTCATTAGAATCTAGACCAAGGTGGTTGAGAGGTGGTGGCTAAGAGGACAGGCAGTAAACCACTGAAAGATTGTGCTACAATAAGATGTTGTTAAATATTTGTTGCTAAGGAGAGAAGAGGGGAGAGAGAGAGATTTGTTAAAACGGAGAAAATAGCGTAGTCAGGAGGTTTGCTGTCTTGATCAGGTGGCAAACAGATATAGGCAGAGATCATGATCATAAAGTGAGTTATTAGATTTAAGACTCCAGATGTATTACTTCCTGAGTGGCCGCAGGGCCTGAAGACTGGCCATGGAGTTCAGGCTGCCTACGTAGAACAGGTGTACTGTATTCGTCTGTTGTATCTTTTATCTGCCCCCATGCTTTTCTGGTCCCTTGTCCAACTACAGACTACCATATCTGAATCAAAACTACCAACTTTAGGCTTTCTACAAGCATTTTGAGCGAATAGCCTGTGGGGAAAGAGAATATAGACAAACCGATTTTAATGCCACGTGCGAAGTATTATATTAGGTCATAAGTCAAGTACAGCATGTTCTGAGTACTGTTAGGAGGAGTATGGAAAAATTTTATGAGTATTTGCTGCCCAAGCTGAATCTGAAGGATAAGCTAATAAGATGAAGAAGGATTAAGAATGTTCTTGCAAAGGACAACTATAAAGACCTAAAAAAAGTTCAAGACAATTCGTTATTGATGGAATGGAGATTGAGGGAAGAGGGCAGATGTGAGAGAAATGAGGCAAGAGAGGTAAATAGGGACCAGATACTGCAAGAAGTTCAAACCCTGTTGCGGAATTTGTACTCGACTTAAGGGCAATGAAGGACCCCTACACGGCACACAGGTGGGCTTGTCTCCGTCAGATATGCATGTTAGGAAGTTTTTGCCTACAGTTTGAAGAGGGTATGTCAGGGATGACAACACTGAGACAGGAGAGACAATTAAGATCAGTGAGTTCACCAATGGATGAAGAGAGGGAAGACTTATTAGGCTTTTCCCCTGTATGGAAACTAGAACCAGGAAAAAAAGGCAGCCATTTTAAAAGGTGTGGAGAGGAAGAAAACTATTGCAAGGAAACTAAAGAAGAAAAGAGTTCATGCAATTTATAGAATGCTTGGCAAAATCTTACACACAAACACACGCGTGCGTGCGCGCACACACGTGTTTGTGTTATAGTACATGCCTTGAGAATCATTCCTTTATTCAAAATTTCTCCAGTTTGCCCTAATTAAAAGAGAAAGATTAATAAATCTCTCTTTGTATTGTTTCTATATGGTAGTGTTGTACATCTTATAAGGGTGTGTATATATATTTTTAAAGATTTGTTTATGCATGCAAGAGCTGGGGGGTAGGCCAGAGATGTGAGTGGTAGTGAGAGGATTGACTAGAGACAGAGTAGAGAGCAGACCAGGTGGATTGACTGAAATACACTGTTGAGGGGAGCAGCGTGCTAGACAGGGGAAGTCTGCTGTACCATGTGAGTCAGCTCCGTGACTGGGGATCGAACTGCTACTGCAGTGGCTACAGTGGCTGGATAGTTCTGAGACTTAACCCCTTGTGCCACCAGGGAGGCTCAAGGGTATGTATTTTAAAACAAGTTTACTGAATGTTTTTTGTTCTTTAGTGTTGGTTTTGCACTAACTATAGTTAAAAAGTAGACTATCACGCTGAATTATAAGTTCTAAAATTACATTTTAACTCATTCTTACTCTTAACCTGCAAAATGGAGGTAATAAGTTATTTTGGCAGAAAGTGAGCCCATTTTTCCAGTTTTCTGGAAACTCACCTACAAATATTATTTTCTTTGAAAAAGACAAAATATGCATGAAACTTTTGTCAAAAAGTATTTTGTTTTAGCTTTATTGTTTGAAAATTTATTTAAAAACTACTAAAGATTCTAGCATTATCCTGATAGTTTGAGTAGAAAGTTAACTTCAAGTTCATCCCATTTTATTGTGTAGTCGTTAGGTACAACTCTGCAAAATCTTAAACTTTTAGTTGCAAGTCAGCAACATAAAAATGCAAATTAGGAATTTTTATACTTGATTATAAATGGGGTCATTGTCTCTCAAATATATTCTGGAAGCTATAGAAATGAATGTACTACAGCTCTTTATAAAGTTACTAAGCTAGGCACAGCCTTACCACTGAGACACTTTAAAAATGTAAGGGTTATTTAAAAGCACATTTAAATTTTTGTGAGCTATGAGGCTAAATTATATAACTTAGTGTATGATTTACAATAAACAGTCAACAAGCTCATGAAATACAGTTACCTCATTAGTCATGCATTCCTTTCACATAGCCTATATCATTTTGTGTTCCACTTAGCTGCCAGACCACTGTCAAAATGATAGGTCTGTTCAGAATCTGAAAGCCCCCATTTGTACTACTTTTGGTGAGGCCCCGTCTATTAGTAACAGTTTAGATATAGGAAGGCCTTAGTGCTTTTCAGATTGTATGGCTGTTTTACATAAAAGACATGACTTGTTTTCTGGAAGAACTTTTGTCTGTTGAGTAAAGGCCCCCAAGGCTCCCAATGGCATATCACTGGAAGAGTTTTGAATGAGATGTCATATACTCAAAGATCTAGAAGTCTCTTCTAGAGACACTGCATGACAAAATGGTGGGTATGCCTTGAAAACTTAGGTAATCAGATATTCATCATAACTACTGTTAGTGACTCCTCTCTTTTCAAACATTACTACTGTAAGTCCTTTTTTTTTTTTTTTAAATTTTCACAATATTTTGTGACGATCAGTTGAATAAAGTTCTTTCAGATGAGTTCCAAGAAGACACCAAACAGGATCTGTATTGCTGTATGTATGTTGTTTGAGTGTAATTTTTTGTGTCTTGTATTTTGAGAGGTGTCTTTGGTACTTTTTCTCCTAGAGAAAGCTGAAAATCTTTGAAGACTTAGAGCAAGACAACATCCAAGGAAATAATTCTGAAATTAGTTGACCTGAATGACTGAACTTGTAAAGTTTAAGAAATACCTTGATAGTTTGACAGTACTTTATTTTGTAAGTAATATGACTTTCAGAGAGAAAAGCTTGTCTGGTTTTAAAGTAAAAATAAATAAAAGAATAGATAATGTTTAAAACTAGAACCCATTGACTTATATATTAAAAAATAAACTGAAAGGGATAAAAAAATCATTCAGTAAAAAAAAGACAGACTCAGATTTGGTTTAAAAATAGTAAGTAAACAAAACTGAGTATAAAGAATGATTTTAATTTCAAGCACTCTTCAAAATAATACACAAATAAAGAGGATGTTGTCCTGTGACAAAAGGTTTCAAGTGATATTGGGAAATAAGTGAAATGGAATGAAGACTATTCATCTGTTTTGTACCAGTAGAAAACTGTTGGTAGGAAATTACAAGTCAGAACATATCTGTGTTGATGTGTTTAAACTTTAGTAGATTATGAAATAATGATTTTTAAAGTATTTCTTTAAATCTTTTGGAAAACATACTAACTAAAATGAATTCTAAGTCTAGTAAATTGCTTGAGGTAATTTACATTATAGTTAGTACTGTTTCTTCAAGCTTAATCCTGACCATATTGCTAGTTAGCAGAACTAGATGACCCATTTTTGTGTCCCTGTTTTCTCATCTATAAAATAGTAGTGATAGTACCACTTAAAATATTATTGTCAAGATTAAATGAGACAATA
The DNA here is from genome assembly GCA_004024925.1 of Scalopus aquaticus. Lineage (NCBI taxonomy): Eukaryota > Metazoa > Chordata > Mammalia > Eulipotyphla > Talpidae > Scalopus > Scalopus aquaticus. The sequence goes on along the minus strand of PVIJ01004724.1, from coordinate 67,221 downwards.
TCCTGGGGTCTTGCTTTGTATAGACCCAATAAAAGTTCATTTCAGTTACCACAGTTTTAAGTAAACACCAACAGTTCCCCAACAACACAGTTCAATTTCTGTTACTGTGGTGGAATAACTGTAATTGCATGAAGTATAAAGTGCTGCTAGCACTTACATCTGTAAATCATTCTATATATGACAGGTGCATGTCATAATTATCGACTAATGATGGTACTTGCTTCAAAGTCCTTGGTGATTGGTCATTGAGTATCTGTTACTCAGTTCACAGCTGAGCGGCAAGTTGGGTATGATCATGCTGCCTTCTTGTCTTCTGATCATAAACTGACTCGGCCCGCGAGTCCATATCAACGCTGCACCTGAGGAGGAAGCAGGGAGCAAGGGACAGGGGTATGCGAGAGAGTGGAGACAAGTCAAGAGGTCTGATCAAGTCTCGTTTATTGTTCCCAGGGGAAGAGCGTAAATAGGGTGAAAATCACAGGGAGGTAACATTAGATAATGCAGGGTGGTCTGAGGTCGGGGATCCAATGAGAGCACAACACGAGAAATAATGGGATGGTCCCGCTGACCTCAGTTTGGGAAGAATGTAGATGGAGAGGGAAAACAAAGATCCAAGGTCGTCCTTATCAGAGGCTAACTTTATGTGGGCAACTCAGGCAATTAGGGCCGTAACTCACCGCTAGGGGCCATCCTGTCCGATGGCTCCCGACAATAAACCAATGTGACATTTTCCAAAAACGGATAATCAATAGGGGATGGGTGAACAAAGATTAAGTACAGCAGAAAAGAAATGAAAAGTAATCATTGAAATAGGGGAAATTCAAATCAAATCTAAATGATGTTATACAAGGAGTAGCTGAACATGAGGATATTGACACAGTATACTACTGTTTGAGAAACTCTAGATTTGCAGCCAGAGAACTTAAGTAAAACTGACTTAATGACATGAACAAGGAAAGAGACTTTAATGTTTTGAAAAGAATTTCTGAAGGTCACAAAATGCCAAACAACAGCCAATATTATACTTAACCAAAAACCAAATGCTTTCCCTTTAAAATCAATAACATGGTAAGGATTCACACTGTTATCACTTCCATTTAATTTAGTACTAGAGTAAAGTAGACTGTTCTAGTCAACTAGAAAAATCAAACAACAGAAAATAAGATGAATCCAGATTGGAAAAGGGGAAGTGAAATTATTGGCAGGCAATATGATATTATATGTAGAAAACCCTAAAAACCCCACTGAAAAGCTATTAGAAGCAATAAAACATAGGAAAAAAACATTGGCAGTGCAGTTCATGACATCAGTGATAAAAATGTTTTTGGAGATAGAGGCAGATTATAAAATCATCATAAAAATCTATTGTATTTTCATATATAAGCAATGAATGAGAAGAAAAAGAAATTAAGAAAATAAGAATTCCATTTACAATTGATAAAAAAGAATAAAATATCTAGGAATACCTAGGAATTAATCCAAGCAAGAAGCTGAAGGACTTAAAAAATGAAAAGTGTAAGACATTGCTGAACAATATAGATCATGACATAGGAAATAGACAGTCTATGCTCGTGGATGGGGAAAATCAATATAGTCAAAATTACTACTCTACCAAAAATTAGTATGTAAGTTTAACACAGTCCTCATCAAAATACCAGCAGTGATCATCAAAGAAATTGAACAAAAATGTTAAAATTTATATGGAGCCATAAAAGACCTCAAATACCTAGAGTAATCATGAGGGAAAAGGAAAAGGAGAGAAATGGAGGCCATCACATTACCTGATATTAAACTATACTATAAAGTAACAATAATGAAAACAATATAGTATTGGAATAAAAATGGACACTCGAATCAATGGAACAGATCAAAAGTCCAGAAATAAATCCATATATATACTTATGAGATATATATATATATATGTATGTATCAGTTTTTAATTCATGATAAAGGAGCCACCACCATACAGTAGAGAAAGGAGAGTCTGTGGTCCTGGGAAAACTGTACAACCACATGTAAAAGTATGAAATGTATCACTGACTCCATGCATAAAAGACTTAGATATAAGACTTGCAGCAATAAAACAGAGAAAAACATTGGCAGTACATTTCATGACATCAGTGATAAAATTGTTTTTGGAGACTTGACACATACAGCAAGGGAAATTAAAGCAAAAATGAGCAATTGGTATTACCTAAATTTAAAAACATTTACACAGCAAAGGAAAATATAAGATTTAAAAGACATCCTACTGAATGGGAGAAAATATTCACACATTACACAACCAGCAAAGTGTTAAGAGCCAAAATAAATTTAAAAATTTATTTGATTTAAATATAAAAATAAATTCCATCTGAAGAACATGAAACCATCAACTCAAAAAATTGTATGTTCCACAGTGTTTATTACAGCATTATTTTCAACACCTCAGACATGTGAACAAGCCAGGTGCCCACTGGTAGAGGATTGGATAAGAAGATGTGTATATCCACATATTCAGCCTTAAGGAAAGATGAAACGTTGACATTTGCAGCAAGATATTAGGAATTTTGAGGGAATTGTGTAGTAAAGCAAGAGAGAATGACTAGGGCAAATATTGGACATTCACAGAGCAGACAGTTCAACAAAGCAAAGTACTTAGAAAAACTAATGAGATTTCTGAGGTTGAAATAGAGGTAGGGCAAGAGAAAGGGGTTAAAGGGGTACAAGGGATGGTGGTGAGGAAAAGTTAAATTTAAAAAATTTATAGAGGTACCTGATATGTACTCGTTGAATGAAATTCACATGGGAAGGAAAAAAATCACCAGTTTCCTGAAAAACAAAACACTGAAATTCTTGGGAGAAAAACATAGGTATAAATCTTCATGACTTTAGATTAGGCACTTTAGTTTGTTACATACAACACCAATAGCACAAGCAACAACAGAAATAGATAAATAGGACTTTATCAAAATTAAAAACTTTTGTGCTTTGAAGAACACCATAGAGTATGTGAAAGGTAGCCCGCTGATTGGGGGAAATTATTCATGAATTGTATCGTTTGAGCAATTTGTATCTTAAAAAGCAATAGTAAAAAGACAAATGATCCAACTAAAACTTGTCCAAAAAGTTAGAGTAGATATTTTCCCATAGAAGATAGATATCTAAAAAACTAATATGCAAACGAAAAGCATTGTTAGTCATTAGGGTTATGCGAATTAGCGCTACGATGAGATATTACTTCAGGCTAGCTATAATCAAAAAGATAATAACAAGCATTAGGTGAGGGTGTGAAGAAATTGGAACTCTCTCGTATATTGCTTTTAAGAAAGTAAAATGGTACTACACTTTTATGAAACAATGATAATTCATCAAAATGTTAAATATAGAGTTACCCTATGATCAAGTCAAAAACTTGTACCTAATGCTCATACACCATTATGTGGAATAATAAAAAAGTGGAAACCACATGTCCATCAACATGAGAGACTAATAGTCTCCTCTTTTCCCCACCCCTCATAATGAATGGATAAAGAAATTGAGGAATATTCATACAATCAGATAATATTCAGCCATATAAAGAAATGTATTTTTTTTTAAAGATTTATTTATGCATACAAGCTTGGGTACAGGCCAGAGGTGTGGGGCGGTGAGAGGGTTTACCAGAGACAGAGTGGGGAGCAGCACAGGCAGAGCAACAGAAATGCACTGCTGAGGGGAGCAGCGGGCGAGGCAGGAGAGGTCTGCCGCGCCATTTGGGAATCTCCCCATCCGGGCATCGATCTCCTATCACCGCTGCAGACAGCTCCACAGCGCAGCGCCTAACCGCTGTGCCACCAGGGAGGCCCCCTAAAAAGAAATGCATTACTGATACATGCTATAGCATGATTGAACCTTGAACACATACTATATGATTTCCATTTACATGATTGGCCAGAGTAAATAAATCTATAAAGACAAAGTACATTCGTGTTTTTCAGCAACTGGGAAAAGGTAGGAATAGGAAATGACTTCTAATGAGTGCAGAGTTCCTTTTTAGAGTGATGAAATGTTCTAAAATTAGGTGGTGGTGATGACCACACTCCTGTAAACACAGTAAAACTATATACTATATACTGAACTATATACTGCTGAACTATATACTTCAAAAGGGTGAATTTTATGGCATATGAGTGACTGTCCACGTGTCTACTATTCAATTAAGAAGTAGAACATCACTGTTTTAAGTCATTTTTCTTTTCCCATGTAGCCAGCATGGCTTAATCCCACACTTTGTTCAGAATTCCACCTGTATTTTACTTCCTTAGAAGTACCCCTCCTAAAGTAGCACCCTTTGCCTGTCTCTCTTTCTCTTACTCTGCCTTTAAAAAAAGAAGAAATTGATTTATTACTTATTGTTACAATCTGACATGTATTTATTTACTATCAGTCTCTTCCCCACCCCTCATGTGAGTCTAAAAAGGGCAGACACTTAGCTGTTTCCTGTCCTGCAGTTTCTATAGTGTCCAGAGCAATGACTGTCATGAAGTTGGTGCTCATTAAACGTTGGGTCAATGAATAAATAAATCCTTTATGTTCCAGAACTCAGGCAGTACTTTTGCCCTTCCTCTTAGTTCTCATTTCTTAGTTCCTGTACTGAATTCCTCTGATACTTTGGCACGAACTTCAACTTTCATGTTAATGTTTGCATATCTTGTCTCTCCAGTGAGGCTAGGACTGTATGTACCTTATCTTATCTTTACCCGGAAAGTCTAACATGTAGTAAGAGTAAGCAAATACTCATTAAATTAATTGGAAAGTAAACCAATTGCTATAGCAACTTCTTAATCTATATAGTGTTGAGTCATAAGTCCTTTAGTACATTCAACAAATTCATCCATTTAACAAATACTTGTTGAATGTCTACATTCAGTCACTATTTAATGATAAAACAAAGTAGCCAACATCCCTGCTCTCATGAAACTTACAGCATAGTGAGGAGAGACAAAAATAAACAGATATACATATGACTTCATGCTAACTGCTATGAGAACAGTAAAACAGGCTAAGCAGAGTAGGGAGTTCTGTTGTGGAGGGTGCAGGGATTGCTGTCTCATACAGTGTTGGGGGGAAGCCTCTGTGGCTAAAGGGGCAAGTTCTGTGGATTTCTGGTAGGAGAACATTCCAGGGAGAAGGAATAGAAGTTCAAAGGCCCTGAAACAGATGTAGTTTTATTGTTTTTTAAGAAACTGCATGAAAAAAAAAGAAAAGAAACTGTATGGCTATAATACTGAGGCTAATAGGAGATGAATCAAAGTATAAAGTTCTTTGAAAATACTTAATAGTCTGAATTTGACTTCAGGTGAGATTTGGGGCCACTGGTGGGTTTTGTATGGGGGTAACTGGTTGACATGTAGAATTAGAGGTGTGTGTCACTCACGGACAGGAGTATTGCTACCAATTGGGGAGGGTCTTTGAATAATCCAGATCATGTTGGCCTAGACCACGGTGGGACCGGAGGGGCAGGGGGTGATAATTAATTTGATCCCGGATGTATTTTGAGGATAGATCTAATAGGATCTGCTTTTGGTTTGGATATGGGTATGAGAGAAAAAGAAGAGTCAGATTTTTAGGTAATATTTTGGTGATAGTGATGACATTAACTGAAAGGAGAGAAAATATGGTGGTGGTATTTTGTTTTGTCTACTGGGGGATAACGATTTACTGTATAATTAATTCCTGTTGGACACACCAAGTTTGAAGTGCCTGACAGTATCTGAGTGGAAATGACATGTAGTGAGATATATTAGAATTGAGGGAGGCCCAGGTGTGATAGCCAAACTTGGGCGTTGTCAATGTGTAGATGATTTTTGAAATGAGAAGACTTGAATAAGATCACCCAAGAAGTGAGTATAGAAGAAAAAGCCCTCTGAACCACTGAGCACTCCAGGATTTGGAGGCGGTATCAGCAGAAGAGACAGTGGAACACGTGAGCTGGCATAAGAACCAAGCTAAGGGTGTGCTGAGGCTTGGAGTTGAAAGCGTAAGACTTAAGTTTTGACTTTGCAAATTGGAGAACTTAAAATGTTGCTGTCAGTTTTGGAATTACAGTTATAGATTATATGTGGTAGGTGGAGTATTAAGAATGGAATTAGATATACTTACCTTTAATGCATCACTAACTCAACATTAGTGTGAAAAACCAACAGAATCCATTTATAGACCCTAATTATGACAATTGGGTAATACCTCATATGCAAGTCAAGGGAAAGAAAGTGTTCCTTGGCTTCTTTTTCTTTAAACTATAAGATTAAATGTTTGATATTTATTATGGTTAAGTCTCAATTCCCAGCTAATTTACAGTTAGGTTCACTAATACCATGCTTAGCATAAGTTTGAATAGCAGGAATTTCTTTTACCTCATCCTAATTGAAGTCAGAGAGAATCCCTGTTAATCTAGCTAACTTCAAAATCAAAGGAAAATTAATATTGCAAATGAATGATTTATTTATACTGACCAGGCTTATCATGAATATATTATCTATGAGGTTTTATATAGTTGTTAATTTTAATAGTTGTTAATTTTAATAGATGTTAATTTTATTCCTTAAAATGTTTTTCCTGATATATCGATAGACATTTGAAAATTGAATTTCTTAATATCTGCCTGCAGTTTTGCTCTAGAATAATGATTGTATTTTGTATTTGATATATACTGGGCGTTTTACTAGTAAATATTGCTGAGTTTGCTGTTGATAATATATCATTATGGAATGTTTTGACAGTATAAGGGAATACTACATAATAGAAAAAATAGTTTGAGATGTGATTAAAAGGACACAATTATGCTGAACTGTTATATGGTGTGAGCTTTTTACAGAGACTTTCTCTTTTATTTAAATGTTACTTAGGATTTGAAGCGTTCATTACCAGCTGGACTTGGTCTTTCTGAAACCCAAATTACATCTCATGGCTTTGACAGTACCAAAGGAGGAGTTAATGAAGGAGGAGCATTTCAAGGTAAGAGCCCATATATTTTTAAGGATGACTGCTATAAAATAAAAATGCTACTTTCATTAATAAAGCATGAAAGCTAAGTCCCTTATCTTGTGAGAAAACACTATTACTAATTTAATCCTTTTTCTCTTCAATTTAAATAATTTACAAATTGTTTTAATAGTCTTTATTACATAGATCAATATGCATAATTTCACTAGTTATTTAATAATTGACTTTAAAATACTGAAGTAAAAACTAAAAAATATATATTAGAATGCAGGTTTAGATTATTTTAGTTTGTAACCAAAAAACCTATAAGTTAAAATTGATATGAATAAATATGTATTTCAAAGCAATTTGGAAAATAAAAATATTCCTACTGATTGTGGTAAACAGGACGGAGGCTTAATGGCCCACTCTCAGATTTGCTAAGAGGACTCTCAGGACTTTAGTATATAGTCATATTCCCAGCTCTGATTTATTACAGCAAAAGTATGCCACACACAGTTTAGCAAAGACAAAGGATGTTTGAGGCAAAATGGGGGGGTTCTCAACGTAAACTTCCAAGAGTCTTTTCCCAGGGCATTCACAAAGGTATGCTTGATAGCCCCTGGAAATGAGTTGTGACAGCATGTGTGAAATATTGCTAACCAGAAAAGTTCCTTAAACACTCCGTGCCCGGGTGTTTTGTGTAGATTGCTCACATGGGCACCCTCTGCCTAGCTTGTCCCAAGAGTCCAAACTCCCAGAAAGAAAGCAGGTTGGTATAAAAATAGTTTAGGCATACTGAACCAGTCTTACCATCTGGGAATGGAGGAAATCTTCCCAAAATTTCCTAGATGCCAGGCAAGGGCCAATTTTATAAGCTTCTCTTTTTAAGAATAAGTAGTTAGTCCTGTTATGTTAAATCTTGTATCTAGCGTGTGTGTGTGTGTGTGTACATATATATGTCTAAAGTTTTTTTTCATTTTCACACTAGTGAACAAAAGTAGAGCCATGTATCCATTTGGGTATAAAAAGGGGCTGGTTTTTGACAGCTGTAGTTAAAGTAGTAGCTATTGTTGATGTTCCCTGAAGTATATTAATTTTAATACCGCATTGTTATTTCACGAAATGAAAATAAAGATTTTTATGCCTTTGTGGTCCTTAGCTCTCTTGCAGATAATAGTGTTTCTGTATTTTTATTGCACTAATGGTCAATACTTGATTCAAGAACAACTCATATTTTGAAGTATATATTCTTCACTCCATGGGTCCTGGAGACAAGACATTTACAATAATCCAGTCTAATGTTCTCCACTCTAGGCTGTAAAATGGATTATCTAGTGACATCATTTATCTCCCTTTTTATTCTCATGTTTAGAAAAACAAAGGTATCGAAAGCAAGCATACATGTCAGTATTTCAGTAGTCATTGTGTAGCAGTGTGACATTATCTAAGGGATAATTTTGAATTTGAAAGGGTGGACTCAGTTCCTAAAGTTAAGAGTGCTTAAAGATACGGTTTACTTTTTAAAATGTGACAGCATTTTTCCACTCATCACCAGTTTCCAGATTTAAATGTCAACATAGAATAAAAGATATTCTTTACTTTTAAGATTTTTTTTAAAGATTTATTTATTTATGCATACAAGCTAGGGTTCAGACCAGAGGTATGGGGCGGTGAGAAGGTTCGCCAGAGACAGAGCGGGGAGCAGAACAGGCAGCAGAACAGGCAGATAGACGAAAGTACACTGCTGAGGGGAGCAGCGGGAGAGACAGGAGAGGTCTTCTGCGCCATGTGGGAATCTCCCTGGCTGGATGTCAAACTCGCATCACCGCTGCAGACAGCTCTTCAGTGCAGCGCTTAACCGCTGCACCACCAGGGAGGCCCCTACTTTTAAGATATTTTAAGCTGACATTTGATTTAGTCCTTTTTCCCCTTAAGTAAAATAGTATTATACAATAACTGATCATTATAAACTGCTGTGCATGGGCTTGAAGATGCCGTTGTATCACACTTGCTTATAGATATAGCCTAATTCTTCTTGTTGGAATAATAACTGTGTCTCACGACAATGGCGGTAATTTATGTCTCTGAACTGACTTTATTTTTTTTTGTTATTAAAGTAACATTGGTTTCTAACATTATGTAAGTTTCAGGTGTACAGCATTGTATTTTGACATCTGTTGTATATACTACATTTTGATCCCCACCAAAAGTCTGGTTTCCATCCATACTGTGCACTTGATCCCTGTTACCTTTTCTGTCCTCCTCCCAATGTGGTTACCAGAGGGGGAAGGGGACAAACTGACTTTATAAAAACATTTTTTAATGCAAAATGCATTGTTGATCAGTATTTTAAAATGATAGTCATTCTGCTGTACTCAGATTATTTAAGCATTTATTGGGAAGTTCAGTTATTTTAAGGGCCCTTGTTCTACATCTTCTATAGATCAGTTGGAAGGAACCTGAGAAAAATGATTAAAACTTCGGAAACAGGTCTTATAAAAAAAAATTCTGAAGGAGTTGGGGCTGTTTTAGCTCTCTGGAAGAATTCTAAGATAACTGAATAGTGATTCTTGTACTTGAACAGTTACTTCAAGGAGCGTATGAACCATTTACTTCCATCTTTGCAGTAAATTTAGAAGAAATTATACTTAAATTCAGCCTCACAACAACAAATACTGAAATCTCCCTAACAAATAAGTTACGGAGTTAATAGTGGAAATCATGACTAAATCAAAGCTTATGAGAGTGAAGTGTACTTGGTACATGAGTTTTGTTTTAATGCGCTTTTTGTCATTGCATTCATATACTCATATTCCTAGATTTCTGTGGTTGAGGTGAAGCAGAGATAATTGTCCAGATATAGTCAGTTAGCATAGAGCCTAGGTTTTTAAGAATTATTTTTTATTTGGTATTAGTGAGTGATTTCAGTGTTTAATTTAGTATGAGTGGTTTAAAGGGTTAGAATGTTAAAGATATAAACAAGTGATAATTACTCTTGAAGGTAAAGCCAAAAAATTGGCTTACCTCGTTAGCTTAATACTGCTTCATTTGCTACTTTAGTTTGTAGAGATGTGTGTCTTTTGTTACATACATTATGCATATCTTATGTTGTGTCGTGGGATTATTTCATACGCAAGGTTAATAAACAGTAATAACCAGAACAACAGGGCTGTGTTCCTAGGGTTATCAAGAAAGGGAACTGCAGTAGTTGTTGACACTTGTTGAATACTTCTTTATAATAGAAACACTTGTGCCTTGGATGGTAGAGATAAACAGACTTTGTTTAAAATGATGAGTGGACTGTATAAGCTATTAAAATGCATTGCAACTCAACAAGTAATTCATGAATTAGTGTTTTCTACATTGAATTTAATAATGGAGATATTATGGTATAAATTCAGAATATGGACATCTTATGCTGAGTCTCTAATAAACTGTTTTAATCTCACTAAGCCTAATCCCATGATTTAATGTTAGATTTGTTAATTTCCAGTTTCCCTTCTAGTGTTTAGTTTTGTCAAAATATTTAAAGACAAGTCTCTATCACTTTGAAAGGTAGTGCCAACATCTCTATCACTTTGAAAGGTAGTGCCAACCTATTTAGATCTTTTGCATGTTTGGATTTTAAAATTAGATACACTCCAAACTAAGATTTTCATATCATTAGAACTGGCCGCCTTTTCTACATCAGAACTAACTATGTCTGGGACAAGCCCAGTTTTTACTAATTGTAAGTAAATAAAAGTTGATGTTGATTCTATACTATTAAATGTTTTAAATTATAATTGGATATATTACATATTGTTAGAGAACTGGGGAAGAGTGTAACTGAGTGTCTCTTACAGTTATTAAAATGTTCTCAACCAAATATGGAAGGACTAATACTTTTTTTAACTTCCTCTTAACTATCACTACTCTAAAGATGCCCAGCCTTTAGAATTTCAAATTAAAAAAGCAATTGAAACTATACAGTTTTCTTTGTTTTGATGCTGCACATTAGCAAAGTGTTTAGTAGTTGCTTTTTCTTACTTTGTAGACAACTAAGACTTAGAGATGTTAAGTAATTTGCCTGTTCCTGATATGATGTGACAAATAGAACTGAATTTCAAATCCAGAGTTAGAATTTAAGACTCAATTGTGTTTCATTTAAAAACTTTTCTTTCCTTTGCTTCTCAAACTTAGTTGTGTTTGAGAATCATGAGTGGCTTTTGAGAAATGATAGACGCCTAATGTACAGCATGGTGACTGAATATTAAGGTACTTACTGAGTACTTGAAATTTGCTAAGAAAATAGACCACAAATGTTCCAGCCACACACACAAGGATGACTGTGAATAATGGCTGTGTTAGCTTGACTTCGGTGATCATTTCACAATGTGTACCGTAGCAAAACTTCATGTACACCTTATATATATATATATATGTCTCATTTGTTAGAGAAAGAGAAAAAAATTTTAAAAGCTTAAGCTCTTAAGAAAAAAACTACAGATACCTGTCTCTCTGATGATCAGATCTTGTAGATTGTTCCACATATGTTTAAAGCTCCAGAAGTGATTCTTATGCCCATCAGAATAACTAATAGGCATACAAAGTATATGTACTTTGTATCAGTACTTCTCAAACTTCAAAATACACACAGATCACCAGAGGTTCTAGTGAAAATGCAGATTTTGGTTCAGGAGGTTTGGGACAGGGCCTGAGATTTTACATTTCGAATCAGCTCCCAGGTGGCCTAATTGATGTAATTCCTTGCATGTACACTGTGGAGAGCAGTGATATATACTTTGTGATACTTGATTTTTTATTTGGGGCTGCAGTTCCTGAGGAGACTGTGGATTCATTCACATTTCTATAATAACATGCCTTTGGATTATTACTTGAATAGCTTTCCTTTGTAAGTATAGCAAGTTATGAAACATTTAAGCTTTAAATCATTCAACTATGAGACTTTAATCACAGTCTATTTATTAATCGATTTGGTAATAACAGAGTTCAGGTAAACTCCTCTTTAGCTGTGATAGTGCCAAGTTTCTCTTTTACAGTTATGTGTTTTGTTTGCTTTTAATAGTTTAATGAAAACTCAACCTGGTTGCATATGCTTTTTATTAGTCATTTCCTATAAAAAAGCAAATATATTAATTCCAATTTTAAATCTTACTTTTTTGAGTATTTTAAAGGAAATGTCAGTAAACCTATATTTAAAACATATAATATGTGAAGGAAGAAAAAGAATTTCACAGCTAAGTATCTACCCTTTTCAGGTCCCCCAGCACCACCATTGCCATCTGTTCTGTCTCCTAGCAGGGTTGCAGCTAGCCGACTGGCTCAACAAGGAAGTGATTTAATTGTTCCTGCAGGTATTCACTGCACTGGTTGGATAAAGCCCTTCTTGCTACTACTGAAGCTAAACTAATTCACTCAGTTTCATAATCGCTTGCTTTATATTCTTAGGTGTGTGTTTCTGGCTTTTTTGGTGGCTGCCTTTTTTTTTTTTTTTTTTTTTTTTAACAGTAAGAGTAATAATCGTTCTGGCCGTGCCTGTCTTTCTGGCTTTTCAGAGTTATTAGGTTTTATCTTAAACCTGTAATTTAATTCACAAGGGTTAAAAAACATTGTAAAATTTGAGACATTTTAAAGCATCCTCTCTTTGCTCTGAAAAAGTGTACGTTCCCTTATTTCATCCTAAACTCGCAGCTTTGCAGCTCTACCCTCTGTCTTCAGTTAAACAAAAAAAGGCCCTTGAGCAACTAGGTTGTTCATTATTTGGAATGGGTCAAGTGGAAAAGGTTGTGTCTTCCTATTTTCAGTTTCACCTTATAAGTAGTTTGCAGATTGCAACAAAGTATTATTTGCCAGTTATGTCCAATGCAAGCTTCTAGGGAAAAATCAATTTCTATGCATTGAATTCCCTACACCTAAATGTTGTTCACTTAAATATAATGACAGGAAAATAATTGAATTCCAGATTTCTCTTTATATGAAATATGTGTTATATTTCGTTTCTATAAAAATTTTGTAAATATTTAAGTGTGTTTGATTTTGAACACCATTCTCAATCATAGATTGTGTGAACTGTGGTAAAGGTTGGTCTGGCTATAAGAGTAAGTGAGAGAAGAAATTTTTGCTGAGCCTAACAGCTTTTATGACTATTCGAAATTTGAATTATATCACTGAATCCTCCAAAATTATAGTTAGTATGCCCTTACAGCTCCATTCCTCTTGGCACATGAAAGACCACTGTCAGATTTTTCCTGACAGTGTTTTTAGGATCATTAGGTTATAAGGTTAGTTGTGGAATTTTTTTTCTCTTGAAGTAAATAATGTACAGAAAAGAAAGCAAAATTCAGCGTTTTTTTTAAGACCAAAGAAGACAAACCACAAGGCATTTGTGTTTAATGGACAGAAATAATTTCTAAGTGAATAAGAAATTATCCTCAGTAATCCCAGGAAGCTGTATTCTTTCACTTTTCAGAACGATCTTAGTTTTGAAATGCATAAGCCGTTCAATTTGAAGCACATCCAGTTTTGTTTTCTTTCCCTACTTGTCTTGATCTGGTTTGTGTTTTTAACTTTTGTTATGATCACGCAGGTGGCCAGAAAACACAGACAAAAAGTGGACCAGTTATTCTAGCAGATGAAATTAAAAATCCTGCAATGGAAAAGTTAGAACTTGTTAGAAAATGGAGTCTAAACACCTACAAGGTTTGTAATTTAACATTTCCACCCTAACTGGCTCTAACAGTTTGCATTCGTATATTACTCAGATCATTATATTGTAACTATGTGAATATGTAGGAGAGAATGATGCCATCTAAACATAAAAATAGAAATAAAAATGAAGTATTTTGTTTTATTATTGCTTAAATGCAGTTGAAACAGTAGCAAAATTATATAAGAAATCTATAAAATGCATTTTAATTGATAGAGAACACTCACCGAACTATTGATACATTTCCTTGAAATGCATTTGGCTATGGAATGTCTATAGATATCCCCCCCTTTTTGACATTTTTATAGCAACTAAGTGTCAAAAAGGGTGTATTTGGTTTCTGAAGTTTAGAATTTTCTGATCTTACTGTAATAACAAAGCATTAACTGTATAGACAGCACCAGGCTGCAAATGTTGGATTTCAAAAGTTTATTAACATTGTTAATCACATTGCTTCAGAGTAACTGGTGTTTATTTTTCTTATGTCCTCTGTAAAACAAATAAACAAATTAATTTCTATTTGGTATATTTTACAAATCGCTCAAGCCCCAAATCCATTTAGTGCCTTTAAATCCTAACAGCACCATGACAGAATTTGTGGAATAATTAAATGGATAAAAACCCTAGCAGCTCAGGCTGGAGTATTACCCATTTTGTACTCTTTAATATTTATGAATTGGTGGGTCTAGTGGTTTGTAAATCAGGAATTGTCATATTTTTATATAGTGCATGTCCTTCTTATCTTCTCAAAAATAATATAGTAGTGGGTTTATTCTTTCAGTTAATACTTCATAGATATTTGGAATCCACTACAAAAATAAAGGTTTTCTTAAGATAGTAAAAGTGCCCTGAAACTTGCTCGATAGTCTTTCAAAATTTTAGCTTGTGTCAGTGTAGTATCTGAGAAATGCCGATGTTGTCATCAGAATGTGATCCCGCTCAGACTGTTTTCTTCAGGACATTCTGTTTCATTATTGCACCTTCTCAAGATGAGGGTTCTTTCATTCCATATATTGTTCTTTCCCTTTTATTCCTTCATATCACAACAGTTCACCCAAATATTCAAATTCTCGCTGATTCCGCATATCTAGCCAGTTACATTAAATGGATTCTGCTTCTTTAATACTCTGTCCTTTTATCCCCTTTGCTCTGTCGCAGCCTTCACAGCCACTTGATATTTATTTCTCTCACACATAGTGTAATAGCTTTTTAACAAACTCTCTTACACTACGTATTCTGCTCTGCCTAGTGTGGACACTCTTGCTTAAAATCCTTTGTTCACTCCCCATTTAAATGGCATGAATCTGACCTCATTGTTCCAACTGTTCTCTTCCATCCCTGGAGCCGGTGAGCCATACCAAAATCCCCAGACATTTCCTAGTAGCCCTTGCTTTCTCGCACCTTTATAACTTTGTTCAGGAGGCTATACTTGTCTGGTGTTGGGATTCCCCTTCATGTTTCCTGTCATTTCACTGGCTTAAATTTCATTACCAGATTGGACTACATTCAGTTATTGCGTTTATTCAGCTATGTCTTTGTTCATTTATTCATGGAATTTGCTTCTCACTAGTAATATTCTGTATGCTTACATTTTGAACCTAGCTAGTACAGGTCTTAATTCTGAACCAAATCCCAGCAATTACAAAGTTTAAACTTTTGTCCATTTGAGTCTCTTGTGTGTAGTTCATGTTTTCCATGTTTTTCTTATATTTTCCCCCATACTTGCATTTTCTGATCTATTCTTTTGTTTCTTATCTCAAGATAATCTCAGTTGAATTAAGATTTCACATTTACCCTCATTAACATTGTGTATCACGTATTTCTTGGGATATATAACACATATTTCTTAAAGTATGTGCTAATAAATATGATTGGTCTCTGAAATGTTGTTTGTACCCATGGCACACTACTATATGAAGGAGCTGTCATTCTTCCCAGAGTAATCACTTTGCTTTAACTGAAAACTTTTTTCATCAGAGTTTAATTTGGATAATTCACTCTAAGTCAAAAGAAAAAAGTTCTAACTTACGTGATTTTATGGGCTTTTGTAGCATAATGTATCTGGGTTGACATAGGCCTCAAAAGCAGCTCAGAGTTATTTATTGTATTGGGTCTACATAACTCTGTTATGGTGGCTTTTTGACCTTTTCAGTCCAGATTGCAAACTAATCTTGAATATTCATTATCATTTATATAATCCAAGTTTTAATTCTGATTTTGTTATTTAAGACTGTGCTTATTATTCTTTCTACTGTTGAGTAGCTTGATTCTGGCTATGACTGATTCTCTCTTCCATAGACTTCAGGTCTTTAATAAATTTTACCTTTAATTTCCTTACCTATTTATTTCTAGTCTATGGCAAATACCTTAAGATTTTTCTTAAAATTATATGTAGTAGTCCTGTATTGGCTATAAATTTTGGTTCCAAGACCAATCTGGTGCTTGAGACCATATATAAAATAAGAGCCATTTTAAGTTTAGGTCTTGAACTCATCTTTTTAAATATTGTTCTAATCTTCCTGATTTCATTCACAGATTTTGAATCTCAAAATTATTCATTTTCTTACTTATCTGTGGAAATAGTTATAATGAACTCCGGTTTGTCTCTTTTTTATGTTTGTTTTTGTATTTTCTTTTTGTAAAATTGAAGTCCGTACTTATATGTTTTGTATTTAGTTATCTTAGGAATAATTTTGGTTTCAGTCTTCAGGACTGTTTGGCATCTTTCCAAAAACATTTTAAATGCTTTTTAAAAAATATTTGAAACTTGCCATCAGTATTCACACCCTTATCAAATTAATCTATGTTGTCTTTAAACCAGTATCATTTAAACTTCCATTCCTGTTTTTCTTGTCGTATTACCTTACTCATTTGCTGGTTGACCTATTTCCCCAGTTCAGTTTTTAATATTTCCTTTTATGTTTCTTAACTATCCTTCCTCCTTAATACTTTTAATCTCTGGCAGTTGTTTCTTTGAACTTTTCCTTGTACTTAAATGTCTATTTATTTTTTGGTATTGCAGAAAAAGTTCTTGGGGCTATTTAAACAGAGTACGCAGCAACTATCTTACAAATCCATGAACTTGTATGATGGTGACTCATGGTATTTCATACATTATCACTTTATTTCATCTACCTCCCCCAAGAAGAGGATTACATAGAACAATAATTTACTTTTGCTACTTCCTGCCCCTTTAACTTTGCTCCATTTGTCCTATGATCTTTAAAATGAATTCTTAGTTCTTATCTATGGAAAACTGAATAAGACCAGCAGCTCCTTGTAAATCGTTTGCATTCTCAGGGACTTTGAAAAAGGGTAGAAAACTGAAATCCTTAATCTCTTGTATTTTAAACTTTCTTAATAATACATACCAACCTCCTATTTTGCATTTTAATTTCAGTATATACTAGGAAGCAGTTTAAATTAAAATCTGCTCTTCGGTGAGTATATGAGAAGGTTGCTCTGATGAGTGGGGAAATGACTAGCAATTTGGTTTTTTCACTACTCCTTTCTCTGCAGAGCTACACATAGGCTATCTGTAGTGCTCTCACTCCCAGATTACTTTCTTTTTTCCTTAAGAATGTATGTTGTCTGTATTGGAATATAAACTCTAACGTCAGTTTCAAAGTTGTTTTAAGTGTGCAGATTTATCTTAATATACCTTGTAATAAACATCACCTTACTCTTTCCTACTGACATAGCTTCCTGGAAACAAAAATCTTTCCTAGTTAGCCTTCAATCCTACTGTCTACTTGTAATCATTATTTCTGTGAAAAAAAAAAAAAATGGCCACTCAGATAGCAGTAGCCACTTCTTTCATTTTGTCCAGTCTCCCAAACTCCTTCAGTCAATTCTGACTTCTTGAATTTCAACAAACTATTATATTGGGTTGCTGTGTAAGGTACTATACGCTTTGGTGTGAGAATAGAGATAGTATCTCTGATAATATTTCAGAGGGAAAATACTGGTGAAAAGTTAGAATAAGTGGCCTATCTCCTTTATCATGTTACCATTTCACATATTTTTTGCTGATATTTTTCTCATTAAAATCATGACACCTATAATTAAACTTTTCATATAATTTTTATCTTCTAAGAATGTTTATATTTCTCACAATAATAATTTTATTACCCTTCTGTGAGCTTGACCTTTCACCTTTCCTATCATTTTCTAAGAATTTCTTAAAAATAAAAAGAATGCCTTTATAAAAAATGTTTAGTCATAAAGGTCCTATGGGAAATATACAGTAATGTAAAAGACACAAATAAAAATAGCAAAAAAAAAAAAAAGAAAGAAATCTATACAGAGTAACATCAAAAAAAATAATTAAAAAAAATGAGAAATAAAGAATGTGACAGGGTTTTGTTTCACCTTTAAATAGAAAAATATATGAATAGCATGTAATATGTTAATATTAAGTGGTTAAATACAGATTTATGTGTTTTTGAATCAGAAGCATATCAAGATATTTACTCATGGAAAAGAAATGTTCAGGATGTTAAGTGTGTGTGTGTCTCTCTCTCTTTCTTTTTTTTTTTATTAATGATGAACCATTGCTTTACATCTTTGTTTACATTGTGACAAAGAATTTCTCCCCTCAGGTGTGGCCATTTTAGCTCTCCTACCACCAAAGTACCCATAGCCCTCCTAACAATCAGTGGTGTCCCTCTTCCCCCCAATTATCATCCATCCCCCATGTTTATTGTAAAAATACTATTTGCGATTACATATTTAAGGGAGAGTCAAGATTACCCGTCAGACTACTTATAGCAGTTTTGTAATATTTAGTGGGATTAAAAAGAAGGAAGAGGAAATTAACCATTTATTTCATGCACTGTTTAATATTAATTATGTAACCAAACTTTGAGAGAATAATTAAAATAGCAAATTTTAAAAATTGCATTTACCACTTTTAAGGAATATATTAATTTTAAATGATGAGAAGGCTATTAGTGCTCTGTGGTTACCTTAAAAATGTATTATTGAGTGATGAAGTTGCTTTTAATTTTTTATTTCTAACAAAAATTACTAAGAAAGTTTGTATCTATGTACATATATCTATGTACTTAAAATTTTTTTTAAGTACCTGTATCCTTGTTTCTGGAACAGAAAAGAATAACAATACTATATGTACCTGAATAAAAGTAAGAAAGACTTCAGGTGTCTTTAGCCAATCAATCTCAGTCTCTCTCTCTCTCTCTCTCTCTCTCTCTCTCTCTCACATACACACACACACACACACACACACACACACACTCTCTCTCTCTCTCTCTCTCTCTCTCTCTCTCTCACTTATTCTTTTTCTGCCTCCCCTTCCTGATCTCCCCTTACTTTATCACTCTCATCCCCTTTTCTACCCCCTCTTCTTTCCTCTTTTTCCTTTCTTCCTTCCCTTCATTCATTTACTTACGCATATACACACAGTTATTTAAGGGGAAGATAGAAGGGAGACAGCATTTGAAACCTTTGAGAGAGTAGAATTTTGGTGTTCTTATTCCTATATCAATAGTGTAGTATTGTTTTTAATCAATGCCAAGTACTTCTCTTGTTATAAATAATCTGTCCAAGTGCATTAAGCTTGAAAATGATAATGGGAAAGAGCTCATTTGTAATATTTAAATTAAGTAGACAAGCAGTAAAGCTTCCTCTGATTAGTGATAGTTACTAGACATACCTGGTAAGTTTACTTTATGAGTCCAGATGAACTTCTAAGGAGACTGGCAAGTTTTAATTTGGTAGACTTCTTTGCTTGAAGCCAAAGTGTATATGCTACATGCTCCAGCATTTGTACTTTACAATCCTGTTTTATTTTTTTTCTCCCTAAACAAAATGTATCTTTCTTTCCACTTTCAGTGTACTCGACAAATTATCTCTGAGAAGCTAGGCCGTGGCTCAAGAACCGTGGACCTTGAACTTGAAGCTCAGATTGATATATTAAGAGATAACAAGAAAAAATATGAAAATATTCTAAGACTGGCTCAGACATTGTCAACCCAGCTTTTCCAGATGGTGCATACCCAAAGGCAACTTGGAGATGCATTCGCTGACCTGAGTTTGAAGTCACTAGAACTCCATGTAAGGTTATTTTAAATAACTATTGGGAAATGAAGGGGAGGGGGGAGGAGGATGGTGACAGACGTATTCTAAGAGCCTATTAATTATAGTTCTGATTTGCTAAACTCCTAAGAAATTGAAATTTTGAGGTGTTTTTTAAGAATTTTTGAGAAGGCCCAAGTGACTCTGACAGCATAGAGACAGTGTCAACTGGAGGTTTCAGGAGAAGGCTGCTTGTTAAAGGAAAGGAAAAGGAGTCATTAGGTTGTCTGAGCTGAGAGAGAATCGTGGCTATGTACAGTTGGGCATAAGTAAAAAGTAAATCCTAGTATCTATTGAAAATACCTCACCTAGTCTTTTAAGTGTCTTGAACAAACTGTATTCGGGATGATACCTTTACTGAAATTTTTAATATAAATTATGAATTTTGGGGCCTCCCTAGTGACACAACGGCTTAAATCTCAGCACTATGAAGCTGTCCGCAGCTACTGCAGCACGAGTTCGATCCCCGGCCAGGGAGTTTCCCACATGGTGCAGCAGACCTCTCCTGCCTCGCCCACTGCTCCCCTCAGCAGTGTATTTCAGTAGATCTGATCCGCCTGTTCTGCTCCCCACTCTGTCTCTAGTGAATCCTCTCACCACCCCACACCTCTGGCCAACACCCCAGTTCTTGTATGCATCAATAAAGAAATCTTTAAATAAATAAACAGTGAATTTTATAATGGAATTATTTTTCTGTGTATGTTTCTATAAACATACAGCAAAGGATTTCTGAAAGTCTTATTATGATATTTTAAGTGACTCCATTTGGCTTTTTTCGCACCTGGCTCCAAAAGGTGCAGAAATTCCTTGCCTACAGGCCTCGAACTTGCGTTTGTTAAGTTAAAGCATTGAATAACTTAGATAATATCTAAAATCTTGGACAAAGGGAGTTTAACCAGAGATGGTTATGTATGTCATAAGAATGAAAAATAGTGAGTAAAATTAACAATATCTAAGAATTATAATATAAAGTTAATATATTATAAGGGAATACAAGAAGGAAGAAAACAAAAATATTTGATTTATACAGAGACACACATTCATGACAAAATAAGGATGAAGAAGTACAGTTCTTGTTTCTGCAAATGGTCGCCTGATCAAAGCTGGTATTTGTAACTCTCTTCCTTCGACTGTTCATTCCGTATTGCATGGGATGTGCAGCTTAACCTGCATGCGTCTTTGCCTGGTGGGTGACTCAATTTTTCATTCCTAAGGGTCTGGGCCACTCTAGTAGTCCTGCCTGAAACGGATTGTTGTAGTTTTCCATTGCCCTCAATTACAGGGCATGGGAGCACTGTGCGGGGGGCCCTGTTTCCAGGCAGAGTCATCCTTTCTGCCATTGTAGAGTAGCTATCCAGTTTTCCCTTGCAGTCAGGATCAATCCCACTAGCCTGCAAAGTAACCTCCTTTGCCTGTTGATTCTTTTTGAGAAAGTTTGTAGAGCTCTGAAGAGCTGGTGTCCACTGCCTCCCACTGTATGCTCTGTTGGCTAAAATCCTTGGGAGAGGCTTATCGGGAGCCTGGCACGTAGTGGCACTGACGGTGTTAATGGTGGTTGTGATAGCTGTTGTTGGGATTGTGGCATCTGGGATTTGTAGAATTTTAAAGTTAATCCAATTCCTTCATTCTGGAGAGACAACCAATATTCAGCACTAAAAAGCAAAAAAAGTTGCCCCGTCAGGGATAGCAAATGATCTTTCAGTGAATGCCTGTCATCTGTCAGAAATTTCATACAAGTTATTGTACTTCTATCAATCTTGTAAGGGAATTAACTTTTTATTAGTAAAAATGCTGAGGCCCAAAGTATTTGAGATATTTAGGAAACTCACAAATCCAATCAGTGGCAGAATCAAGGATAAGAACTCTCAAACTGTTTGAATTCCCAAACTACTTTTTTTTTTTTTAAGATTGATTTATTTATGCATACAAGGTGGAGCGCAGGCCACAGGTGTGGGGCGGTGAGAGGGTTCACCAGAGACAGAGTGGGGAACAGAACAGGCAGATCGACCAAAACACACTGCTGAGGGGAGCAGCCGGGGAAGCAGGAGAGGTCTGCTATGCCATGTGGGAATCTCCCCAGCCAGGCATCAAATTTGCACCTCAGCTGCCAACAGCTCCACAGTGCTGCGCTTAACCAATTGCACCACCAGGGAGGCCCCCAAACTGGAGTTTTTTTTCATGTGCTTTCTGGCTATTAGTTGGACCGTTGCCCTTCATTAATTTATATTTTCACAGTCTAGAGGTCACATCTCCATCAAGATTAGAAAAATTCATGCAGTCTGTATTCTGTTAATCATGTTAGTACTTATGATTCTAGTTTTTTTAACTGCTATGATTTACAGTAAGTTGTTAATTGGGCAGCAATTTATATTACTAAAACTTGATTAGTAAAAGCAACAGATGCTTCTATTATTCAATCCCTAAAGTTTAACAGGAAATTTATGTCTGGTAAATTTATATCTGGTAAATGTTGTCAATGATGGAGGAGCTGCTAGAAAGAAAAAAAATTGGGTGTTTTGAAATTTTGTTCTCCCTGTTTAGAGCAAGCACATTTTTCAATCTGGGAACTGTATTGGCCTCCCTTGTTCTGTGATGATTACAACTACAGCCCTGTTCTTTATGTACATACCCTTTAATTATTTTATATTTAGTTTATCTGTAATTGCTAAGGCAGTTGATAATAATGCATAAAATGCCCCAGTCCAACAGAGAATACTAAAATTACTTATCAACTAAGTCATTTAGGAGTCATCTTTTGTCTTCTTTTCAGCACTATAAAAAGACATATTTAATTACATATTTATTTGCAGTTTATACAGATATATGTATGTTCATTTCTTTCTGGTGTCCCATTGTGTTTTATCTTTAGATTCTGTCTCTTATATTTATAGTAAAAAGCTTTTCTTCCAGCCAGTTTTCAAATTATACATCAAGAGCTTAAGTTTTGTACACATACTCTTCACGGAACTGTAGGTAAGATTTACATTCGTGAAACAGAGCAGTGTACTCCTGCCTGCTTTGAATTTAGGCCTGTTTTTCTCATTTGTTAATATAGGCTTCCAAGTTCTGCTGTTTCAATCTGCTACTATTTCGTCTTATTCTAGATTTTTATTTCTTTGTTTTTAGCAAATGAGCAGCCCTCTAAATTGTATAGATCTCCCTGTGGCTGACATTTGCAAATATAATAATGTGGAATTGTGGATATTGAGCAGTATTATAGGGATATAATGTAATGACATATACTTGGTTATACAGTGAGTAGAAAAGGTTTCCTTTTTATACACTATAATATTTATATCCATTTCAACTTTTATATTTGTCTTCACTGGTGTTGACTGACTTTACCTTTACCTCTTAATGATAACAAAGTGTTGTTATATGTGTTATGTGTTAATGTGTTAATATGTGTTATGTGAACTTTTTCTAAAAGTTGTAAGATGTTTTTTCTCATGTATTTTTTTTCTATTTCCACTAACATTTTTTAAGTCTTCAACATGAAACTTAGATTGTAAAGACTTGGTGCCAAAGATCTGTAGCTGTCCTTCCTTCATTTAGTTTTTATATACACTGATTGCTATTCCCTTTATGTAATCCTATATTTGCCAATATTTGCCAATCAGGTCTGAAATTTTGGAAATGAAGTCCAGAGTAGTTATGTGAACCTCTTTTAAATAGAAAATGCTTTTAGCATAATAAAGATGATTTTACTTCTGATATTTATTGAATTATTATTTTACCACCTAGAAATTTAATTACAGGTGTAACACTAGCATTAAATTTGCATTTTCCTAAGGTTCTAATTAATTTAATATTAAATTTCTTTCAACTAAAATTAGTGTTTTGTAACAAACTTCAGAATTCTCATATTTAATGACACATCTTACAAATGTGTTATTTGATCAGATATGCTCCTGATAACTAACTATTCAAATTTGAATAAAAAGCTTCCACTGCAGAGTTTAGCATGAGATCTTGCCATATCTGAAGGAGACATAGAATGCTGCTAAGTCAAGACTCGGTTTATTCAGAGAGAATGAGCTAAAGCTGGTGTTGAGTGATCCTCAGCTGTGTGCTTAGATAGACCTGAACTTGGTTGTCAGCTGGTCACTAAGTTTACAGAGAAATGTGTATTGTTAATATTTATACTTTGAAGAGATTCCATCAAAACACCAAAAATTGCCATTTGTTTTATGTCTGAAAATTTTAGCCAATTGTTACCTAATTTGGTTATGAAAGTTATAGTTTCACTGATTAATAATCTGCTATATTTTCTTCCTAACAGCTGTGCTTACAATATAATAGAAACAAAGTTTATAGTGCAGAGTAGTTCAGCCTTTTAAAATGATTTGATTTTCTGTATACATTTGAGCTAATGACAATTTTAGCCTACTAGACTTTTTCATTAACTGTACAGCTAGTTGTGATTCAGACTCTATTTATCTAAAGAGTAAAAGAAACAAAATTCTCTACATAGATTTTTTTTAAATCAAGTATCTTCCCACTAGTGGTATGTTTGAGTATTTTTTTTTAGTCTCTTACTAATTTATTACAGGATAAGTTAAGGTGACTTCTTTGTTTTAGGAAGAATTTGGCTATAATGCAGATACCCAGAAGTTGCTGGCTAAAAATGGAGAGACTCTTCTTGGGGCCATTAATTTTTTCATCGCCAGTGTGAACACTTTGGTGAATAAAACAATTGAAGATACATTAATGACCGTGAAACAGTATGAAAGTGCCAGGTAGGTATACATTTTCATTGTATTGTCCTACAGGCAGTAACTCATTCAGTTAAGGGTTTTGGTTGCAAACAAAAACCAACTCTAATCAATACGGGCAGAAAAAGAATGGATTAAAAGGTTATGGGATACCCCACAGAACTAATAAAAAGGCATAAGAACACATTCTAGAGCAGACAAGACCAAAGCTAAGATAATGTCTCAGAAAACACTAATGGGGACCCCGGTGCTCAGTATCTCTGGTACTCGATGTTGCCACCGCTACCTGAGTGCATCTGATTGATCATGTGCTTAAACCCTGCCTGCTAGGGAACATGAGGTGAAGGAGCTCCCAGCTCTAGCTTTCTTAAAAGAAGTAGCACCTAGTGTTCTGCTAGGTAGAATCAGATGACCTTGATAACCTAGCCTAAAGTTACCTTTTTACCTTATTTTTCTTTTTACCATTTCCTAGTGTCGGCAGTTACATTGCTTCTGCAACAGCCAGACTTGTTTCAGTTTCTCTGAATGTATAACTTCAGTTCTACAGCCATGATGTTGTGAATACCAACTCCCTGATCTTCCCTTTATCCAAATTATAACCAGCCTTCAAATTCTCTCAGTTTTACCTTTTATACATTATTTGCCTTGTATTTTCATAACTGTTTATAATGCAGTGTTTTCATACAGTTTGTACACACACACAGAGCACAGTTTATTTCATAACCATCCTGTTGGGTAAATAAAATACATATAAATAAATACTTATAAATGTTTAAAAAGTAGCAGACCCATCATAGCACTTTTCAACTTTTGATTTCAGGCCAATTTTTTCCTCACTCATTTTAATTTCCTTTGGGTTTTTCCCTCTGAACACTTGCAATCCTTATTTTCTGTTATACTTTTTGTAGCATATTTAAAGATAAGGGTAAACTTTACCTTTTAGAAATGTAACTTTACTTTTTTGGCCTGTTGCCCTAGTTTAATGATGTGAGAAATGCCTGTGAACACCAAACTCATCTCGTCTTTTTGCAATGGAGTGCTTATTCTTAAGTATGTATTTCTTTATGCCTTCCATAAGTAAAAGCCCAAATCACTTCCAAAGTTAGCTTTTGATCTTTTATGAGAAGAGATAGTTCTTCCTATGCTGCGTCTGCTGTTTTCAGTTTAGCATTAACTTCTGAGACTCTGAGTTGGCCGGGACAAATAGCTGTGGTTGTCTGGTGAGAGCCTGGAGATGGGGCTGTGTATCTTCTTTAGGATTTGGACTTCGTTTTTTACTTTATTTTTTTGAGTTACTTACTAACATGGTATTAAAATTAGAAGGTAGAAGAAAAAGAAACAGAAGAATTCTTATCAATAGGATAACCATTACTACAGTACCAGTAATTGTTTTCCAGTTTCAATTTAAATCTTTGTGTGAAAAATTCTTTTGTGGGCTTGTATATATTTTTTTAAAGGATATGTGTATATTTTTCATTCTGTACATTTTATTTGGTTCTTTTCCAGAGTTTTCTGTTCCTTATTCATATTGTCCTGATTTGTTCATAATGAATTTCTCCCTTTTATCTCCTTAATCATTTTAAGCATTCTTATGTTCTAGTCTTTCAGTATATTTATTTTGCCCCCTCCCTTTCAGAATGTTTTAATATTTATGAAGTTTTAAAGATGAAAATTCTTTTGTTCTAAAATTACCCTCTATCACATTTCAGTTAAGAACTACATGAATCTAGGGTCTGTTTCTCTATTTTGTAATTGTCCATCTCCCAAAATATCTTTAGTTACTAAAGCATATTTTAGTATATATTTTAGTCCAATGTATTTTAAAATATAAAATTCATTTTAGTCACCTAACATCTTTTCTCTGTCACCTTTTTCTTATTACCTTTTAAAAATATTAAGCTGTATTAAACAAAGACAGATTTGTTCGACCATTCTTCACCACAAAACATTTTATATTTAATTTGTAGAAGAGAAAAAGAAGCCTCTAGGGGCTTAATGGTTTGCTTACTTGGAGTGAATTTCAGGCCATGATGGAAACCCACGGGCTCCCAACCTGCTACCTCTGATCAGTGAACCTTAAACTGAAATTGGGCTAATCTCATATTTTCACAACCAATTATAAAAATAGACAATAACTTCAGGTCTTGCAATTATAAATCTGACTTAAAGTACAGTGTTAATAAGATCAGAACTTCTGCAATACGTAGGTTTGCTTAACATTACCTTCTCAGGAATAACTTTCAGAAAGTATCCCAGATTAAAAGTTCTTTAGTAGCTGACTTTTCTTCTCTGTTAAAACCAGAATTTACTGACTCTTAGGGCAAAGGTCATCCATTTGATCAGCACAAAAAAGTGGCAACTTAGGGAAATGTCCGGGTGGCCTTATAATGCTTCCTATTATGCATTGTGTCCAAGTATTTCCTAGCCCTCTGGTGCTTCGTGGATAGAAAATCTTAAGACAGTTCATTCAGCACTTCTCTACGGTGGTACCAAACAAGAGAGTCGATTGTGGTAAACACTTTTCAGATGTGGACACCTGTTCTCTAGAAGTTTTACATAAGCCATAATGTAGCCAGCTGTCACTGACTTTATCCACATGGACTCAGTTCAGACTGGCATTTTGAAAACATAGTGTACTTCTCTTCCTGTTTGTAATGAGCACTATTAGAGAAACTCTTGTGGAAAGTTTTACTCTGGTACCATCTGCAAACTCTAGATGTAAAAATTAAGGGATGTATACTGAGTATTAAAACTTTATGTTTAAATTAATGCCTGTTGTTTAGAAATGTGCTCAAAGGCTATGGAAATATATTTGCTTCACATTAAATCACCACATACTGCTATTTATTTTTGTTCCATTTTTTTACTCTTCATTTCTTATTGTATTTAATTTCTTACTGTCTGCTACTAGCTAGCTCTCTTCTAATTTGGCTATAGTAATAAGCACTGTAGAGATGCTAGTCATTGGGCCTCCCTGGTGGTGCAACGGGTTAAGTCTCAGCACTTTGAAGCTGTCCTCAGCCACTGCAGCACGAGTTTGATCCCCGGCCAGGGAGCTTCCCACATGGTGCAGCAGACCCCTCCTGCCTCCCTGCTGCTCCCCTCAGCTGTTCTCCTCCCTGCTCTGTCTCTGAATCCTCTCACCACCACCCCACACCTCTGGCCTACACCCCAGTTCTTGTATGTATGCCTAAATAAATAAATCATTTAAAAAAAAAGATGCTAGTTATTACCACGTGTCCTAAGAATTGATATATATGAAGTTTCGATGGAGATTAGTTATTCCTATTTATAGATGAAAGCCTAAAGCAGACAGAGATAAAGCCAGTGAAGGACAGAGTGGTTATTCAGTTTGGCTGTGGAAACCATGGGATGGAACTAACTTGTTGCCATCACCAAGTCAGTCTTGCCTCCTCAGTCTTTGGCATCTGCCGTGGTACTGATTGATTGACTTGTTTTTCTTCTGCACAAAAATGTTCTAATAGGTTTCCCTGCTTCTTATTTCTTAATCTTCGACTCCAGTCCACTTCATTTCCTTACACTGCCATGAGAGTCATCTTTCTATGCTAAATAAATAGAATCCTGTCATATTTTAGATAGTTTGCTTCCATGACTTTCTATCATTTGTCTTGCTGGATTAAATCTGATACCTTTAGCGTGGCCAGGCAGTCCCTGGCTTATCTCAGCCCTGCCTGATTTCAGTTCCTTCATTACTGTGTTCCAACTTTATGTTCCGCCATACAAACTGTTCCCCACATGGATTGTGATAGCTTACAAATCTATGCCTTTGTCCATACTATTCTCTTCTTGGAATGTTCTATCAATTTCCCTGCCCCAATTCACCTAGTAAGTATAAACATCCTTTAAAATTTAGGGGCCTCCCTGGTGGCGCAGCGGTTAAGCGCTGCGCTGTAGAGCTGTCGGCAGCAGCGATGCGAGTTCGACGCCCAGCAGGGGAGAATCCCACATGGTGCGGCAGACCTCTCCTGCCTCGCCCGCTGCTCCCCTCAGCAGTGTACTTCTGATCTGCCTGTTCTGCTCCCTACTCTGTCTCTGGTGAACCCTCTCGCCGCCCCACGCCTCTGGCCTGTACCCCAGCTTGTATGTATAAATAAATAAATCTTTAAAAAAAAAACATCCTTTAAAATTTAATCCCAGTGTTAATTATGTTCTGAGATGCCTTTTCAGATACCTAGTAAAATAATTCTTCCTCCTGATTCTCACCATACCTTATCTCCTCCCCACCCCCATCATTTTGATAGTATTTTCTCATTTTTCTCATTTTGTTGTAGTTGTCTAAGAGCTTCTCTCCTTCTAGACTGTAAGCTTCTTGAGGATAAACCTTTTTATCTGTTCTTCTGGCACATGCCTTGGAACAGAGGGTGTGCACTGAATATTTGTTAAGTGAATGAATTTATCAGAGAATGAATGATCTTCTTTTGAACCTGAAAGATCACGTTGGTTAAATTAGTATAAGTAGTATAAGTTGTAATAAGTTAGGTGTGGTGTGAGGGATTTGATGTATTTGTTGTTGAACCATATATACAATACAGTTTATGTTATATTCTTTAAAATATTTTTTATTCCAGAACAGATGTGAATTGTTCTACAGATACTTGAATAAAGACCTTTAGTTTTAGAGCAGTGTGATGTTTGTTTTGACTAAATCAGAGGTCACTTTGCTTCTTGTTGGATAAATCACTGTTTAATAAGCAAGGCAGTGTAGTCATACACAGGGGCTGTGATAGAAGTAGTATAAGGAGCTATGGGGTTAACTATTTCAGCTAATGGTGGTGGAAAAATATTAAAGAGAGGCATCGCAAGGAACGCACAGTTGGGAGGTGCTCGGTAATAGATGCCATCATCACGTTCTAATACTGATGCTACAGAAACCCATAGAGAGCTGCTGTGTCCCTTATGGTAGCCACTACCCATGTGTGTCTGCTGACCACTTAAAATGTGACTGTTCTGAATTGTTATGGAAGTATAAAATACTTCCAATACAGTGGTTTTCAAAGACTCAGTGCTCATCCAAGGAAGTAAAATGTAGCTCTTGAGCAATCTCTTTACACTGATTACCTGTTGAGTGTTAATATTTAAGATGTGTTGCATAAAATAAAATACGTTATTCCCAAAGCAGGAGAAATTCATTTTTACTGGTTTCATGCGCTTACTAGAAAAGTTCAACTTGCTTATGTGACCTGCATTATATTTGTATTGTGTGTTGCTGACCAAGACTACATTTCAGCTAGCCTCAGTGTAACTTCCTTTTACCTGTCGAAGTATGTCATTCTAAAGCCTAATGTTTCACCAACATTAACCAGTTTGCTTGGGGGTTTGATCACTACCCTTGATCTTGTTTGGCACTGTGGTTTTAAACTGGTTCTCAAATTTATCAGTTAATACTGTTTTGGGGGAGGACTAATTAATGAGATTAAGAAGCAATCCCTGGGGCTTTCCTGGTGGCGCAAAGGGTTAAGTCTCAGCACTATCCACAGCCACTGCAGCATGAGTTCAATCCCCTTTCCAGGGAGCTTCCCACATGGCGCAGCAGACCTCTCCTGTCTCTCCCACTGTTCCCCTCAGCAGTGTACTTCAGTAGATCTGCCTGTTCTGCTCCCCACTCTGTCTCTGGTGAATCCTCTCACCCCCCAACACCTCTGGCCTGCACCCCAGCTCTTGTATTCATAAATAAAATAAAAAAATCTTTAAAAAAAAGAAGCAGCAGCAATCCCTTCCCCAAGCTTATATTAATAGCGCTAATAGTTTAAAAAAAACATGATTTAAAAAGCGTAAGAATATGAGAATTATTATATGTTAACATACAATATGAAACTGTTATATATTTCCAAGTCACCTCGTGAGTGTGTTTCACTGTTTTTGTGGTATGCTTCACTTATTCTCTTCTTTCCAGGATTGAATATGATGCTTATCGCACTGATTTGGAAGAACTGAATCTAGGACCACGTGATGCAAACACTTTGCCAAAGATTGAGCAGTCACAGCATCTGTTCCAGACACATAAGGAAAAATATGACAAAATGCGTAATGATGTCTCCATAAAATTGAAATTTCTAGAAGAAAATAAGGTAAACTTATCCTTTGCCTTCTTTCTGTGGACTTCAAAAAAACATCATCACCCTAAAGAGAGAGAAGTAGAACTATGTGTTTTTAGCAGTACACATGGGGATACATCAAAGTCAAAGAAACAAAGTCCCTGTCCTCTTAAAGCTTACATTCTCAGCATTAGTACCAGTAGATATTTTCATGCATCACATTTTATACGTGGATCGCTTTGTTGTACTTTACGTCATAGATGCCCTTCATTTCTAATCTTCTAGAGCTGCCTCCCTGATCTGTTCACTGTAACGATATTCCTCACTTGTTAGAAGGCGGTGCAGGACGTGCCTGGGCTCTGATTCCCGGCCCAGAAGCACCTCTCCCAGATCCTGGGAACATCAGAATCAGTGTTTGAGCTATGGAAGTAACTAGAAAATGCTGTGCAGCCTTCTACATCTAGTGTCATCGAGCCTGAAGTAGCCCTAGGTTGTAATGGGAGCACAGCTGTAGTGCTAATGTGAGAGGTGGAAAGGAGGAACAGAGGATAGGAAAGAAATTGTCCGCTTTCTCCTCAGTCCTTTCTTCGTGTCACGTTTTTTAAATTGGCCTCTGCTCCAGAGTTGAGCAGTTTAGTCAAGTGAATAGACAAGTTGGCCTGTCTTTTGCAAAACTCTTGTATTAAAAATCGAACATAGGTTCTAGACCTGCCCCTGCCACCTTACCAGTTGTATGGCCTTGAACAAGATGCGTAGTCTCTCCAAGCATCTGTATTTTCCTTAGGAAAATGGGGGTAAATCAGACATTGTGCTGAATAAGTGAAAAAAAATGCATTTTTCTTGTGTAAAGTGTAAAGTATTGTTTACAAGTATTTGTGGGATTCCTGTATATGATGGAGAAGGAAAGATGAACAGATAGAAGAGGAGGAAGGTAGAGTTCACTTAAGGAGTCTTACAGTATAGTATTTACTTTTAGAGAAATTAGCTTATGTTTTGTCTGTAGTATTCTCTGCTCATGGTAGTAAATAAATATCTGTTATCTAGACACAGACCAAGCCTCTGTTTCAGGCACATTGGCGGTGGTGCTGAGGCATTGCACAGAGAACATCCCCATTCAGTAGGACTTAGGCTGTGAGGTAAATACTCCGTCTGCGCTTTCCGATAGCCACTAACCAAGAACGGCTATTGGTCGCTTGAAACAATGCTAGTGCAGTAAATCTGTACTTTATTTCAACATTTTAATAAAGCTAAGCTTATTTTAATTAAAACTTAAGTAGTTGCATATGGCTAGTGTCTATCATATAGGATAGCTCAAATTCTAATCTTTAAATTTTTTTTTTTGAGAAAACTTGCTTAATCTTGCGGCCCCTAACTCCTGTATAAAGGTGATAGATACATCTACTTCATAAGGTTGCTTTTGAATAATAGTAATGTTTAAAGCTCCCAGGAAGTGCTTTGACAGCATCTTAAGAACTTAACAAGTGATAGCTGCTGGTATTGGAGGTAATGGACCTTTAGTACAATTTTGTTGTGGCAAAAACAGGTATAAGTTGTTTAGTCATTTGTTAAGAAATCCAAAGAAGTATGAGCAAATTATAGCACAGATAACAAATTCAGAAGTAGCATGGAAATCTTCAAGATCCACAGAAGAGAGATTTTCAGCCTAGCCTTGACAGTTCAGAAGTGAGTCCTATAAGGCAGAGAGCCTGCCTGGCAAGCAATGGCCTGTGTGTAAGAATCTGGGGCTGCGTATGTTTCATAGAGGAGTAGATGACCCGAGTGGAGCATCAGCTTCCTGTGCCCTAAAGGAACACAGAATCACAAAGGCCATTGGTAGCCAGACTGTACTGTGCCTTAAGCCGTTGAATTGTGACCTCAAAGTGGGCGCCCACTGAGCAGTGAGGCACCAACCAGGTCATCCCTGCTAATCTTAAATGTCAGTCAGATGGCTCTCACGTGCAACTTTGTCTTTTTGTCATTGAAGAATTGTTAAAATTGGGAGTAACAGAAGAAAAAATTATTTAAAACACCCTTCAGGCACAGTAACTTAACGGAAGAAAGTAGGAGCACACAAGCCAGTAAGAAATCTTTTATAGCCAATTGAAATGATTAGGGCGTGGACTAGCGTCCTTGTGATAGCAGGAGAAAAAATACAGCGATTTCCAGGCTGCAGCAGGGACAAGGTAACCCATGCAGGAAGCGTGCAGCTGGGGGTTGGGGAGGGAGGGGAATATGTCATTTAACCAGTATTTAGCTTGCGGTAATGACAGGATACTCACTTATAGGAAGCTAATGATGTGGGTTGGGATTGAAGGCCTAGTACCTTTCTTGTGACTGTGCTAATAAATTTTAGTGGTCAAACATTGTGAGAATGTTTTTATTTCATTCTTAAAACTTAAACAGTTTTTCATAGGGATTGTAAGATGGATTCTTGGCTATATTTCAGAAAACAGGTGTTTCTATGCACTTAGTCTGCCTTTCTTCTCTCTGGTAAAACAAAGGGAATAGATCTGTAAAATAGACACATTGCTGTTTGTATGTATGTGTTAATGCTGAGTGATAAATCTATATTTGTCATTTATCCATAATGGAAAAACATGAACCCTCCCATTATTTATAGTCTGTGCTCCCCATCCACGCGTGCCATGATGTATTGTGTTTACCTTTAACCTGAACAACCCTCATTAATCTTTGTATTCTCTTCCTTGTTTACTGAACCAAACTGTGTTGCGTACCTGGCAGGACTGTCATTTGTCTTTAATGTTTCTCCCTTTGCCCTCTCAGACTCAAGACAAGACTAATTTGTAAAGAAAAAGAAAATGGACATTTCTGGTGCTTTGTTGACTTGTGAGAATAGGTTTGGTGCCTTCTTTTACAGCCATCCTGAAGCCTAGCACTGCTGGTAAATGTATCGTGCTCATTTAGCAAGTGTGTTTGCATTTTCCTCAGCATTAGAGGTGTACCACTATGCTGCAGGGGAGTGGAGAAGGAAGTGAATGAGGATCAGCCTGGTTGGGATAGGAGGTTGAATCCTGGTTACCTAACTGTTTGCTTTAGTAAAGGCAAAGCCTGCTCTTTCAGAACTCCTTTGTTGTCTGCAGTGTGCACCATTAGCATGGAAAGAAGAAGTAAAACTTAGAGAAAAATAGGCAGATTAATGTAAATAACGCATTTAAAATTTTTTTTATATGATTTGCAGCCACATAGAACATGGGAAAGCAATTTAAAATTAATTATTTCCCTTAAGAGAACTATAACTTGGGAGTAGTAAAGCTCCTTTCAAGACCACTCATGTATAAGGGGAGACGAGACCCTGAATATATTAAAAGCATCAGAGTAGGTTAGAATATAAATAATTTTATTTATATTTTATTTTTTATTTATATATATATTATATATATTATATATATTATATATATAATAAATAATAATAAATATAATAAATAAAAATAAATATATATTATTTATATTAAATATTTCTCCTGCTATCACAAGGACGCTAGTCCACGCCCTAATCATTTCAATTGGCTATAAAAGATTTCTTACTGGCTTGTGTGCTCCTACTTTCTTCCGTTAAGTTACTGTGCCTGAAGGGTGTTTTAAAATAATATATTTAAATATATATTTAAATATAATAAATAAAAATAAATATAATAAATAAATATATAAATATATATAAATATATTTATATATATTATATATATTTATATATATATTTTATTTATATTTTATTATGTTCTTATATTTTAAGAAAGATAAAATACACTCTTTAAGTAATGTCAGTTAATTGGCTATAACCATCAAATAAAGGTTTTTTCCCATCATTGTATGTAGTGACTTTTAATTACAAGATGCTCAGGGGTACCCAAAAAAAGATGAATTGAACTTGGGACCAACTGTGGACACATATTTGATTATTAATACAGCTTTTGCATTTTAAAAAGCTTGTCTTAAAAATCATAGTCATTCTGAACCTTAGGTTAATGGAAAAACCGTTGCTTTTATTGACACCGTATTTCATATATAATTATAATACAGAAATAACCACGTACATGAGGGTTTCTTTTCTAATATACTGCCTGATATGTTATTTCTTCTCAAATGTATTTAGATTTATTTTATATGTATCTTATGAATTTAACTTTTCAAAGAAAAAAAATCCAGTGAGCTAAAGTGGTGAGGTAGTAGAAAGGTTGTTCACAGAGAATAAAAAGCCTAGAAGGAAATAAACATACTCATGTGATGTGTAGTTGTGTGACTTTAGGAAGACACCTACTGTAACAGGAAAGAGAGTCTAGTACATTTTTATAGATATATGTTAAAATGTTTGGGAAAACTTGGACAGTTTGCCAAAGGTGTTATTTATTAAAACTTGTCTTTGAGAGGAAAAAATACAAACCTATCAATTTTTAAAAATGGGTATATTGCCAGTTTTTAAGAAACATGTCAATAATTACCTAGCTTGCATAAGCAGATATATTCTTGAAGTCTTTTTCTCCATCCTGTTGTCAAAAGAAAGAAATCCTAATTTCTTACTCTCCATACTTTTAAAATATGTGGGCCAATGACTTAGTATCATCTTTATTTCCTTAACTCTAAGGTTATCTCTTGGTATTATCTCTTGGTATTTGCTCATAGGTCAAGTAATCTTAACTTTCATAGGTAAGACAACCCTGTTTGCCTCTGAATTTGGAAAATAAGAATTTATGGATGAGTATGTGTAAAATAAGCAACTTCAACACTGCCAAATATAATACCTATCAGCCTATGGAACATTCCCTCACTCATGCAATTTTATTTCCAGAGTTAATTCTTGAGTATTTCATCATGTAATTTGACATAATTTCTTGTTGTTGTTTTCATTAATTTAACACGTATTTATCAGATAAATACTGTGTGCCAACAAGTGTTCTGGGTGTTGTTGATACCCGTTAAGTAAAAGTAAAAGCAGATTCTACCCTCAAAGAGGCTATAGCCTGGAAAAAAACCAAAATTGATTAAATATATATAAAGTGTGTAATATGTATATAACATATTAAAAAACTATATAAAATTTTGACTATGACCAGTGCTCAAATGAGAGGTCTGTTAAGACTGGCCCGTCGGGGTTCCATGAAAAGGTGATGTTGAGTGTTAAAGGTAAAGTGAGAGGCAAGAAATGAGACAGTTCGAGGTAGAATGAACAGCTGTTGAGTCACCCTGTGGCAGAACAGGGTGAGGTGTGCTCCAAAAATAAAGGCGACTAGTATATAGCAAGGAAGCTGGGGGTAGGCAGGTCCAGACCAGGAAGGACAAGGTTATTTTACTATCAGTGGAAAGCGATGCAAAGAATTTTTGGCAAATGTCCTATAAATTGGTTGATACCATACCCTCCTCAGAGCCACACCTCACTTAATTTTGTCAACTTTGGGTACCCAAAGTCAGTTTGCCAAGTTTTCTGATCAGTATACAGTTTGATACATTGATATATATATATATAGAGAGAGAGATACATAGGTAGGTAGATAGATAGATTTGATATATATATTAAGTGATCAGTATACAGTTTGAACAAATCACTAATTATCTATATAGGTGTTAGTGGTGCTAGTTTTACTGTACTTTTTTTTCATTCTTAGTAGTTACAGTCTCTTCAGTTTACTTGAATGTAAAATCTTAATATTCCCAAGTGTGATCTCACAAGGTGCTGCTGCATTTAAGAATTTGACTTTGCATTGTTTCTTTTAACCTTCTCTTCAAGTCCTCTAAATAAGAACTCTGCACCTCATGTTTACATGTATATGTTTCTTCCAAGACTCATCTACACTTACTTTTGTTATATTTACTTTTTCTTATATTTTAACAATCATTTGATAAGTAGATTCTTCCTTTATTCTATTTAAACCTATAGCATTCTGGTTTTCTAACCTTATTTCTCCTTTAAATTTTCAAAAGATGATTTTTTACAATAAAATTTTTAAGGTCCTTGTTTTAGATTATTATGCCTAACCCTAAAAATATATACTTACACTCCTGGAGGACATTTAGTAAAATCTGTTCTATACCGAATGCTGAGTTAAGCATGAGAAAGACGAAATGCAAGATTGATGAACAGCATTAGCAGATGTACTGCGAGGCTCTGTGGCGGCGTGCCTGGGGAAGGACCACATGAGAAGGAGCACCGTGCTTTCTGGGACAAGGCCAGCAAAAACATTTATTTAAGATACCTTGGGTCAGATGTTTAAGTGATTTGTAAACTTTTAAAAGATGTTCGGTTATTTTCTTATAGCAGAGCATAGTATTATGCTTATTTTTTTAAAAAGAAGAATAGTAGTAGTATAACACATTTTGATATGGCTTTTCCATTAAGTTCATAAACAGTTGTTAGGTATATACTGTCAGATTTTGGTACATTTTATGAGATTGGGTTCTTAATGTTTTTTTAAGTTAAATTTTTAACTAATTCTTGACATCAGGGATGGAATAGGGATGTACAAGTAATTATAGAACGGGTAAAGGGAGGACAGTATTGGTGAAACGTCCTTTTCTACTCCCTAGAGCATTCTGCGTCATTCCTGGATCTTTCTATCCCCAAGTAAAGGGTCCATGACAGTGATGAGGACAGGCACAGACCTGTGGACTGCTTGTGGTTTTAGGAAAGTGCTGTCAAGCCCTTGGTTGCCTGACTTCACCTGCTTGAATGACAGTCTCCATCTTCTTTGGAAATCGAACTTTATGTCTCTTACCTAATTGATGAAAGGAAATACCCAGTACTTCAATTTCTGTACCTAAATTAATTTAAGAGTAGGCGCTCAGATACTAATTTGAATGGTATATGCCATTTAATGTTTTCTCTAGCAACTTGGAAGTTTGTTCTTCCCTTAAATATCACAATAGTGCCCCGGGCTTTCTCCAGTTAAAGCTCTGTCACGCTGTGCTGTCCACACCTGGAGGTCAGTTCCGTGATGCATCTGTAGCGTGGAGCCCTCCCTTCCTACAGTAAATGAGTTGATGAACGCTGATCTTTGAATAATCTGTATACAGAGGTAGCTCCATCTAAGGATTTTGTATATGATCGTGAATTTTATATATATAGATAGATAGATATACATGCTGTGTGTGTGTGTGTGTGTGTGTGTGTATATATATATATATATATATATATATATAAAATTGGATCATATATCAGTTTACTGATGCTGCTGCTGCTGAGGTTCAGAGAAGTTAAGTCACTTGTCTAAAGTCTCACAACCAGACTAGGATTCAAATCTAGATCTCTTTGACTCTATGCCCTGCTTTTAGCTCAGGATGATGTTACGTGCTGTTCCAAGTGAGGTTCTTAAAATAGCAAAGGAGAAGATAGGAAAGAACCTTCAACAGGAGCTAAGTTGGTCATATTTAAACATGGACTCTTGAAAGAAGGGAAAACAGAGGAAGGAGCTACTGTAAACCACAGAACAAGGAACAACAGACATTTTTGCTACATGGGAGGAAACGGATGCAGTGAGATTCCTGAGACATCACCACAGTCTGTGACCTGCACAGGCGTTTACAGATGATGTTCATCCGTTATCTTCTTTCCAGGCAGAGCTGCCTTTCCCCCGTGTGTGAGATGCTTTTTTGTAGCCTTCCTCATCAATGAGTTGTTGAAACCTATCCCAGTGAGTCAGCAAAGAAGTCTGTTCTTCTCTCCCAACTTAGAGTTCGTATTTGTCCTTCTTTCCCTCATTCTTTGACCAGTGCCCTCACCCATATATTTTTTTTAAGATTTATTTATTTATGCATGCAAGCTGGGGTACAGGCCAGAGGCGTGGGGCGGCGAGAGGGTTCACCAGGGACAGAGTCGGGAGCAGAACAGGCAGATGGACAGAAACCCACTGCTGAGGGGAGCAGCGGGCGAGGCAGGAGAGGTCTGCTGCGCCATGTGGGAAGCTCCCCGGCCGGATGTTGAAGTTGCCGCTGCCGACAGCTCCACAGCACAGCGCTTAACCGCTGCGCCACCAGGGAGGCCCCTCACACATATTTTTGATGGTGCTTCTCTTTTACTGCTGGAAGTTGCTTTGGCATGCTAGGCATTTCCAAAGCTATTACAAACTAATAAAATTATACTTCATAAACCTAATAAAAGGCAAAGACAGGTATACTTCCCTGCTTGTTATTCTTCTAGTTTCTTTCTTAGTAGAAAAAAAGCAATGATGGGCAGAGAAAGCATATAACTCTACCTATTTTAATAGGGTTAGTAAAGCCAGGAATGGAGACTTTACACATTAGTGGTTGAGGCCACCTTACTGAAGAATGGTTTTGTTTTTGCATTTCCTCACATGTTTAAGCCAACTTGTTGCCCCAGTATTGTTGTCCACTTACATAAGGCTTCATCTTATAGAATTATCTGGAGAACCAATAATTACTTTGACAAGCTTAATAATTATAAATATATTAAAATTAAAACTTTTAGTTTAACTGGAAATTGCTTTAAAATAATACTCAGTGTCTGAATAGGAAGGTATACTATCTTAATTTGACTTGGACAGAAAGTTCATTTGGTATAAATAAAGTGCCTTTTATGATTCTGATGCCTAGGGAGTAAAGCTGATCTCTGAGTTTCTCGGTCATTAGCTTGTAGATGGTGTTTATCTTCTATTGATATGCTGTGTAGGCGGGGAAAAAGTTTTCAGTGTAATCCACTTGGCATCAGTCTGTCAGTCCTACTCTTAAATTTCTCTTACCCAGTTTCTGTTTAAAGGGCCAGCTTGTTTCTCTGCCTTAGTCGTCAGTGTTGAAGTGTTTTTTGCCCACTAACAAGTAAAGTATTGTGTGGTGTATTTTAGGTCATTCACCAGATGTTGCTATAGCGGTTTTGCTTATGTCTGATCTGTGTTGCTCATTGTTTGGCATATCTTTATGAAAGTTCTTTGTAATTGAGTTCACAATGATTTAGTGTATTTCCAAATTACTGTAATTGTTTCTGATGTTGGGTTTTGAAAATTTGTAAATTTGTCATCATCCTATTTCTGCCTGGCATTGTTACTTCTGACTTCTTTTGCTCTTTTTATTCCAATTTTTTTTGCTTTCATTTTAAATCCCTGGTTTTCTGTTGTATTTATCCTTACAACCACTTTAAATTTTTTCTAACTTAGGACATACATGAACAGTTCTATGTAGATATTTGTTCCCACTCTGAAGTTTTATAAGAGATGATGTGAAAGTTCATTATATGATTAATAACTTTAAAAGAATTAACTTCTGTTTCTTTCATCTACTCCAATCCTTGTGTTTACATACTTGTCCCGAGGGTATTTAAATGCAGCTTCAGAGCCAGAGACAAAATCAGGATGGAGGTTAAAGCGTATCTTTTTCTACATTTCTACCTTTCCTTAAGTGCCCTGCCATACCTTTTTTGTTTGTTTCAAACTTTTGTTTAAAGACTTCCCAAATGGGGGCCTCCCCGGTGGCGCAGCGGTTGAGCGCTGCGCTGTGGAGCTGTCGGCAGCGGCGATGCAAGTTCGACGCCTGGCCGGGGAGAATCCCACATGGTGCGGCAGACCTCTCCTGCCTCGCCCGCTGCTCCCCTCAGCAGTGTGTTTCTGATCTGCCTGTTCTGCTACCTGCTCCGTCTCTGGTGAACCCTCGCCGCCTCACGCCTCTGGCCTGTACCCCAACTTGTATGTATAAATAAAAAATAAATCTTTAAAAAAAATAATAAAGTCTTCCCAAATGTACATTGCCTTAGGAATAGAAACAGGTTAGAATAGGTGAAAGAACATGGACCCATCTTGGAATAAGGCATCCTGAATTCCCCAAGTCCTGACCCATCTGCTTCCTGACTTTCTAGCCATAGACAAGTTACTCAATGTTAAGTGTGTTATTTCACCCATTACGTGGAGATAAGGGAAGACTAGATGGAGCAGATGCAAGGGTGACGCTGTTAAACTCTGTTACTCTGTTACATGGCAAGTGCTTCACGAAAGGCAGTGTCACCCACTGTTCTATGTCAAAGAATCGTCTATCAGAATTACTTGGCTGTTTTTTTTATTGTATGTGGTTATCACTTCTCATGATCTGATAACATAGTTTTGAGGTAAATTGAAAATGTGTGATGACCCTAAAATACTTTCTCAATTACACTGGCTTTTTGCCCCTTCTCCTAAAAGTAGGTTTTGACCTTTCTCACACCCTTACTTTCTTCCTCTAGTCTATTCTACATGAGGAACCAGAATATTTCCTAGATTGAGCTTTTTAAAGCCAAGTAGCCTGGTAAAGTGAGCCTGATAAGCCAAATAATATACTTTTAAGTATTATTGAAACTACTGATAATAGATGACAGCATATATTACCAAGACTGAAAAAATTAAAGTATGTGTTGCAGCTGCTTTTTAAAAGGAAAATGAAGTAATATTCTAGGTTTTCAAATTCATTTAGTTTAGAAAGTATATTCATTATGGGAATTGATTTATTTTAACTTCCTTTTTTAAAAATTCTTATTTAAATTTGTATCTGATTCTGAAGGCATACTACCAAAACTAAGACTTGTGCTAGGTAGGACAATCAGTGCTAATTCATCATGTTATAAAAACTAGAATTCGGTCTTAAAAAGCACCATCTCTCCTTGCACTGGAAATGACTTCTCAAACGTTGTTTGCTTGCTGTGTTCTCAAAACAGTTGACGTTTGGCTCAGTCCAGGGATTCAAGGAACAGGATGAACCAGCAGTTTCCTTGGAATGGCTAATCTGGCTCCATTTTAAAATAAAAAGGTCAACTTTCACAATTTCAAACCTCTTCCTGGTACATTTCTATAAAGGAACACAGTACTAATAATGGGGATATTCTAGAAATGACCTGGATGAATATAAATACAAATCTGAGGAGGCTGTGTCCCTTGTCAGACGGTGTGGAATGCAGTTTGGTAGGGTCGGAGCAGAGGGGAAGTCTCCTCCCCCTCTGGGTTCTTCTTGAGTAGATCAGGCAGGCAAATCCACATCAGACAGATTAGCCGGAGAAATAGATCGATTTATTACATGCATACTGGGAATTTCACAGAGAATTGGAATTCCATTTTCAGTGAGGGGGATGAGGGTAGATATCCTGAGCCAGGATAGCATAGGGGCCTCGGACTCCAAGGAGAGGGGACTGGAACTCACATGATGAAAAGACCAGATGCCCTGTAATGTTTGCCCTGCCATCGAGATGGATTTCGCAGATAGAAAGGTTATTTCTGGAGATAACCCTAAATCTGGGTAATGCCCTGTAAGAGAGAGGGGTGGGTTTGTCTTGAGCCGACTGAGTCCACTGATCTTCGCTCGAAATAATCTGCATACTCAAGTGACAAGATGGGGAAGCATGTCCTAAGCATCTTCATTGGGTCTTTCCAGAAAATTGGAAGTAAAAGTTCTCAAAGATGTTGGGTTGTCAGAAAAGTCATGACGTATCTTTTCCTGTTTTTCAAGCAAAAATGTGTCATGACTTTTCCGACAACCTAATATATTACCTTTACTCCCAAACTGCAGTTTGATCTTGGAACTACTTAGTAGCAGTTTGCCATTCTATCCTCCAGCTTCTTTCTCCTAATTTCTTTCATGTGTCACCACCACCAAGTGCTGACCTCCCCAGTTAGGACTTCAGTTCCTGTATTTGTTACCCAGCTCATCCTTTCCTCTTTCTAAGGCTGTTCTCCCCGCTTTGATTTGCTTCCTTTTTAATGTGTCTCCTAAAATCCTTTTCCACTGCTAGGAAACAAAATTGTTAACATTGCCCGTAGTTCACCACTTACTTTTTGCTGCCTAACAAAACGGGCAAAACTTCGGGACTTGGGACAGCTATGATGCATTCTGTGTGGGGTGGGCGGGTGGCTTCTTCTGCTTTAACTTCTAGCTGGTAGGCCTACAGGGCGCTGGCCACAACTGGAACGACTGGTCCTCGCTGGGCTTTCATTCAAAGGTGGCCAAACTGGGCCTCCTCACAGGGTGCAGAAGTAGCTCCAGCAGTAGGCCTTGCTCATCAGGCTGTTTCTAGTTATGGGCCAAGCTCACTTTCACTGTAGAAGATGCCTCAAGGGCATAGATGTTGAGAAGGGTGATTCTTTGAAGCCCTAACAGTCCACTGTAATAGAGTCTCACCTCATAAATTGCCTTCTAGAAACCTGCCTTTCTCATGAATACCCTGTTCCCTTAACTTCTTGAGGGAAAACTAGAATTCAGTCCTAAAAAGCACCATCTCTCCTTGCACTGGAGATGACTTCTCAAACATTGCTTGCTAGTTTCTCAAAACAATTCAAGTTTGGGGAGCCTCCCTGGTGGTGCAGTGGGTTAAGTCTCAGCATTGTGAAGCTATCTGCAGCCACTGCAGCAGGAGATCCATCCCCGCCAGGGAGCTTCCCATGTGGCGCAGCAGACCTCTCCTGCCTCGCCTGCTGCTCCCCTCAGCAGTGTATTTTAGTAGATCTGCTTGTTCTCCCCACTGTGTCTCTGGTGAATCCTCTCACCACCACCACCCACACCTCTGGCCTACACCCCAGCTCTTCTATGCATGAATAAATAAATCTTTTAAAAAAAAATTGCCTCTTCGTTGGGGCTTAGTACTTCAAAATATCCCCCATCTCTCAGAACCAAAGGGCAGGAAGTTACAGTTCAGTGCTAATGTTCTGACACAGCCTTACTTGAAAAAATTCTATTCTCCACTGTTTGTAGATACTAATGTCACTTTAGTACCCACTTATACTAATCATTTCCTGCTACCCCTTGCCCTGCTTATCTTCATATAGTACAACTGACATCCTCTGAGAAAGGCATGTTTAGATGATCTCGTCATTATGCAAAAGTCGTATGCAAACCTAGATTGTCTGGCCCTCTGCACACTAGGCTCTGTGATGGAGACTGCTGTGTATGTATCTGTGGCTGATGCGGCGGTGCTGCGTGGCTATGTTCTGCTGTCCCTAATGTAGTGCCTGAAACATAGTGTTACATGTTGTTGTTGTTGTTTTAATATTTATTTATGCATACAAGCTGGGGTACAGGCCAGAGGCATGGGGCAGTGAGAAGGTTCACCAGAGACAGAGTGGGGAGCAGAACAGGCAGA
This sequence comes from Scalopus aquaticus, assembly GCA_004024925.1. Lineage (NCBI taxonomy): Eukaryota > Metazoa > Chordata > Mammalia > Eulipotyphla > Talpidae > Scalopus > Scalopus aquaticus. Next base: position 23,646 of record PVIJ01004724.1, on the reverse strand, counting down.
TCGACGGAAAACCACTGCTGAGGGGAGCAGCAGGCGAGGCAGGAGAGGTCTGCCGTACCATGTGGGAATCTCCTCCTCCGGGCATCGAACTCGCGTTGCCGCTGCCGACAGCTCCACAGCGCAGCGCTTAACCGCTGCGCCACCAGGGAGGCCCGTGTTACATGTTTTGATGTCACACTTGAAAATCACCACCAGAGGTTTTCATTAAATATCCAGCTAGATAAATTCAAGATGTACGTCTTTTAGTTTGTACAGGCCTTTTTACTTTTCATTGTCTCATGTTGTCTGATGCTCTTACACTGAATCCCTGATTTATTTTTTTCAGCAGGAGAGAAAAAATTCATTTTGTTTTAAACAGCTTTTAGATAAATCAGCAGATGCCACAAAGGTTTTGAGTGGTTAGAGTGTTAACCCAACTTCATCTCAAGGCTTCAGATACTAATTCCCAGGAATTTCAGCACTTATCTTTTTTCTGGCCTCCCTCCAATCTTTCTCTACCCACTAAGAATATAAATTCATGAGGAAAGGTGATTTTTTTCCCCCTGTTATTTCCAACATCTGTAACAGTGTGCCTGGTACATAGAATGTACTTAATAATTATTTGTTGAATGAATAAAAAATAAAATAAAAAGCTATCTAAGATATTTTAAGTAAAAAAGTTACTAAAAGTGTGTGTGTGATACAATCCATGTGTTTTTTAATATTATATATATGCCTAGAAGATACCTTAAAGGCTCCATAATAAAATGTTAACGTGATTCTGCCCGTTAAGTAGGAGGGACAGAGAATAAGTGCAAAGAGTGGGTCAGGAGACATCTTTCTGTGTTAGATATATGCTATTTTAATTTTTAATTTTGAAAATACTCTACAAATAAATAAGAAAGTTTGTTATTTCCTTTATAGAAGTAGAGAGATGAAGAAATGACTTGAGAATGTGCTTATGTCTGTGTGTGTGACTACAGATAGCAGGTCATATATGATTTTATACCCTATTTTTTCATTTAGCATTACATTTCAGACATTTTAAAATCATCAAAAATTATCAAAGCTCATTATTAATGAATATTGGATTAGATTCGTGAATCAGAATGTATTTCTGCTTTATGACTGAACATTGTAGTTACAAATTAGACCTCAGGAAACAATTTTATTCATAAAATCTTTATGTTGCTTTGCTCATTTCTTTAGGAATGATTAATAAAGGTAGCATTGATTTAAACATGCTCTTGATACCATGATACCATTAGAAGTAATTGAAAATAATAGTCATATGAACTTTAATTGGTATTGTGAACAATACCAATGTTTGCTGCTTTGCAGAGCGATGCAGTATTTGAAAAGGTACAGTAGGGCCTCGCTGGTGGCGCAGCGGTTAAGCGCTGCATTGAGGAGCTGTTGGCAGCGGCCACGCAAGTTAGACGCCCAGTCGGGGAGATTCCCACATGGTGCAGCAGACCTCTCTTGCCTCACCCGCTGCTCCCCTCAGCAGTGTATTTCCATTGATCTGCCTGTTCTGCTCCCCACTGTCTCTGGTGAACCCTCTCGCCGCCCCACGCCTCAGGCCTATACCCCAGCTTGTATGCATAAATAAATAAATCTTTAAAAAAAAAAGAAAAAAAATGTACAGTAGATAGTTTTACACAAAGTTTCACATCAACAATGTCTGTGCTTGATCTATAGCATGTATTTTGTGGTAATAAGATATATAATTTTCCTTCTTCAGTGTCTGATTTTGGATATACTTAGTTTGAGTGGGGATTTAATGACTTTTTTAATTAAATGCCATCAGTGACCAATTCCTGCAAAGATCAGAAGGTCATCAGAGGCCCCACAACCCTGCAAAGTAGTGTCCAGTTGGTCTGGTGAGATACTGTGTCTGGTGAGATACTGTCACTATGAGAACAGCTTTTCTTGAGGAGAGACACGCTCTAACGGTGACGTGAGGTAAAATCACCTGGTATCCCGTGTGCTGCTAACTTTGGCTTCGCTCTGCTGCTCACAGGTCAAAGTCCTGCACAACCAGCTGGTCCTGTTCCACAACGCCATCGCTGCTTACTTTGCTGGGAATCAGAAGCAGCTTGAACAGACACTTAAACAGTTCCATATCAGATTGAAAACTCCTGGAGTGGATGCCCCATCTTGGCTTGAAGAACAGTAAAATCACACCTGGGAGGGCTAAAGAAAGTCACGTTGTTATATTTCTAAACACATGTCATAAGAGTTTAGTCAAGTCTGGGAAAGAGAGGAGTGACTGCCATTATAGTAATTCTTGCACAAACAGCTTTAATTTCTCCCTTTTTCACACTTTACCAATCGAGCTGTTAAATTTGATGGGACGGTGGGTGCTTTTAATGTAGACATGATTTCTATAATCTGAACACAGTAATTTTCCTTTTTTTGAGAAATCCTTTTGTATTGTGAGGGTTGGTGGCTATTTCTGTGGTTTGAAACATCTAATACAGATTTGCACTGACAAGATAAAAATTCAAGGTTTTTGGTCCTGGAAATGAAGGCCAGTTGTAATTTTTCCAAAGGGAGGTTTACATGATTTGTATCAACATCAGATATTTTATATATGAATATATTAAACATCTTTAAGAGATTCATTTTCATGTATTGTCTTAAGAAGAAACTATTTTGCAGAGTAAAATAGATGGTATTCCTGCAGCGCTCACACGGGGCAGCAGCCCTAGGGAATGACTGGTTGGTCTGCGGAATCGTGGCAATGCCTTTTTAAAAATGAGTCTGTACTATTATCATTTTGTTCAGGCTCTTGTTTTAAGATGAAGGAATCATACTGTCATTTTGGTGAGGCTTTTTAGGCTTATGACTGCATCACCACCAGTCATTGGGCGGCGGCTATGCTAGCAGTTTCTTTTGGTTCTTAATGAAACCTGCTTAAGAGAATTTTTGTAATAGGTGGTTGTGGAAATAGAAATTCTTGATGGTTTCTAGGGTAAAAATCTATGCTTAGAAGTCTAATTTTGGTAAATGCCATTTTGATAGAAGTGAATTCCTGAAACAGCTTTCATTGACTTCCATATGTAACACTACCGGTTAAGCCTTAAATCACAGATATGTGCCTTCTCAGATACAGTAATTCTCATTCAACCAGTGTACATAATCCATAAAGAAACCCCTTTCAGATAATGTTTGATGTGTCAATTCCTTCCTTGGAAAGGAGTACCCTGTATCAATGTCAGGTTTTTGTATTCGTTAAACTACATTTAAGATGTATGGTGAAACCAACTTTGAGTTTACTGTTAGGTTTTTCTTTATTCCTTTTGCGAAACGAGAAGAGAGAGGAATTTTTTCACTGGGGGAATGGAAAGGAAATTGGGACGGTGGTGGCCCAGGAAGAATGAGGACTGGAAAGGCCAGTACTGTGTAACTGCTCAGCAATGTGGTTGGGTCAATGTGGTTGACCTCTTTGCTGTGTGGTTCTATCAGTAACGTAAACCTTTTCAAACGGAAGATTTCTTGATTTTTGTCATAGATGTAAGTTAGTATTTTGAATGGTATCTTTTCACCTGTCCATTTATTTTGTGTTGAAATGAAGTACTTAAAATTATTGTTATACATGACTTCGTGGACTGTAAGATTTGTTATATATGTTCAAATGCCTTGTAGCTGGCTTTTTAATTAATATGCCTGTTTTCAGTGCTTCATACAATGTATTGTGATTGTAAAACATAAACCTATTTTAAATCATTCCCTCCTGTATATTTGTACTCTGAAAGAGCCTTATTTTATTCTTCCAGCAGAGCTACTACTTGTAATAGTCCCTTTACATTCCCCAGAATGTGCCTCTGGTGTGAATTTCAGATTCTTATTAAAAGTGTTGGCTGCATCACTTAAGTTTCTCTTGCTCTTTATAATTTTAAGTAAGAAGCAACTGTTTGGAAATTCTAAGTATGAGTATGATTTGTCTTTTCTCAACTTAAAAACAATATCCCAAAATGGTGCTTTTGTCACTTATAATCATTGTTTCATCTCAGTAAGTCATTCTTTTCCCTCAGCCTCAGTCTCTTTTGGGTACAAAACATAACCACTCTTGCCACATTTCAGTAACAACTGTAGTGTCTAAGGAATTAAATAGTTTTGTGGATTAATGATTTTTCAGAATAAACTAAAGATACCGGTGATTCTGAGTAGTGGGTAAATGTGCAAAGAAAATAAGTAAACTAACATTAGCCTGTGTGTTTACTTTGTTAGGAAAGTAGTTCATATTCATCGTAGGAAAAAATTAGAAGAAAAAAAAGATTTGTAATGAAGATAAAATAAATACCTTCCCAAGTCGGTAAGTGCCACATGGACCCTCTTAACTCCCCTGAAGTTACCAACCATTTATAATAAGGGACTGTGGTTTGAATATCCTTTCATGTGTATTCATTCATCTTTGTATTCTTACCTGGTTATTGCCTTAGGTTAGATTCGCAGGAGTGAAAGAGTCCTCAAAGTATGTCTTGATGTAATACAATGCCTGATGTGTATTTGCAGCTAAATATGTGAATTCTTAAAATTCTACCATTTCAACTGCTTAATTAAATCAATGTGTCAAATGTGTTATTTCTTCTAAAGTTAGATCCTTCATACTCTATTCTAACCAAATTTAGGCATTTAAAAATAGGACTCCCCCAGTAAGATGACACATTTTTATATTGGCTAAGACTATCCCGTGCAATTTTCTGATCAAAAGACCAGTTATACTTTGCTTTAGTTCAAAGCTTTTTTCAAAGGCTACAGGTCCTTTGCTATTTTACAATATAGCAAGACCTATTAAAGTAGAATGACAAGGCAAACAACTTTCCTTTTTTGAGGACTTTCATTAAATTTTATGTTCGCACTTGTAGGTTTCCTGTGCAACAGGTTTCTTGACATAAAGGGAGCTTTATAAGAAATTGCCAAGTGGTCCTTCTAATATACAGGAAATTAAAGTTCAGCTTTGTTTTTGTGAAATAAAGGTTGACTCTTCAGGATTTGTGTGTGTTAAGTGGGAATGTTTTCCTGGTGAGAATTCTGACATGGAAAGAGGAGACTAGCCTTAGGAGAAAGGGAAATTGGATTCAGAGTGAGTGAGAACTATTTCTATGTAGTTGGTTGATTGACAGACTGTCAGAGCTGCGGGTGAGACAGGAGAGGTCTGCTGTGCCATGTGGGTCAGCTCCCTAGCCAGGCATCGAACCCATGCGGCAGTGGTTGGCAATAGCTTGATTGAGCTGAGACTTTAACCCCTGCGCCATCAGGGAGGCCCTTGTGCCTCAGTTCTTTGGGGAGTGGTCAGCGGAAACCACACAGTGTCTTGCTAAGAGTGGGCCGCCTGGAGCCAGAATCCTTGTTTCAGATCTCCACTCTGCCTCTCACTAGCTGTGTGGCCTCAGTTCCTGCATCTGTGCCACGGGCCTGGTACTAATTCCTACTGCTAGGACGGTGTGGCGGACCCAATGCTGTGCACAGAGACAGTGGTTTGGCCTTGGAAACAGACATTCAAAATGAAAAAGTTGAGCAGTTTTCTGTTAGTAAACATTTACACAGGACAGCTGAGGAAGCAGGGAAATCTTAGAATGTGAGAGTAGAAAAAAAATACATGTAGAAAACCATGCATTCGCTAAACAGGATTTTTTTCCTCTCCTTTTTCTCGTTGGCTCATTTTCAAATTGGTGCTTTTTAAATGGCTATTTGAAACTATAAAGGAAATTAAATCCAAAAATAATAAAACGCCAACTTTAGCATAATTAACCAGTGGTCTCTTCTGTCTGTTTCCCCCCTTATCACACATAAGCGTCGCTACTACTCGAGAATTCTTAAAAAATACCTGCTTATAGCTTTGTGTACTGTAACAACTTATACTGCTTAAAATTAACTATAGTGCACATTGATAACTTTTAATAACTTTTCCATCTAAAAAGATATTTTATGAGTGGGGCAAATTTCCCTTAATTCACACTTCTTAATGAAATAGCTTAAAGAACTCCCCAAATAAATAATGGATGTTTTCATTGTTCTCAAATTCTCTTTCCTGTTCCTGCACCCCTAGCTTTGGTTGGAACAAAGAAAATCCTGTGGATTGAATTTTTCTAACTAGTTTCCATCAATAATAGAAGCAGAAAAAGCCCAGGTGATGTTTGGGGAGAGGGGTTTTAATCATGGCGCTGGTTACTATATAACATTGGTCAACAAATTTTTACAAAAGTCATGTTACTGAAATAAAATTAGTCATTTCCTATCAATTTGTATGTGCTCAACACAAATATGACAAATTCTAATTTTGGCTCTAGTTTTTTTTTTTGTAATCTGCAATAAATGGATGTTTACATCACGAAATGCATGCCAGTAGTAATAGGCCTGAGGTTAATACCTGTAAAAAATGAAGTCATAGACTACTTCTTCAATTTCTTCGCTTGTCTCTTGTACAGCTTTTTCAAGAGCATCTCTGGGGAGTGTCCAGTAGTAATCAGCCAGCATTGCAGTGGACCATTTTCCCTGGTATCTTTGTTCCGTTGTGATATCTTGATGAAAACGTTCGCCATGTTCATCACTAACCATACCACATTTTCAGGGAAGAAATCCAGATGGGAATAAAGGAAGTGAATCTTTAGGGACATACTGCAGCCGAATTTCTGATACTGCATCAGCATGTCTTCTACTAGTTCCTGTAGTTTTCTGCCCTAACATTCCCAAGAAAGTTTGTAGACACTAGGCGAAAAGCATCACCCTGCATCAAGTTGTTGAACCGGTCATCTTTGAAGAGCTCTCGAATCTGAGGACCCACAAAAACTCCCTCTTTAATCTCTGCTTCACTTTTGATATCGAGTAATTGTGACATCTTCTAGAAGATTCCATTGTTGGAGTCTTGATCCTAGCAATTCTGCCTTGTTCTTAGATAAGTCCAAATCATGAACCAGGTCACTTAGTTCTTCCTGTGTTAGTCTGTGTGGGGTTGATGATGCACCACAGTGAACATCTGGATCACTGCATGCTGACGGAACAGGAGAAGAACAGGTCGGCTCACCCTTGTCCTCATGAGATGAATCAAGAGAATATTCTGCTGGAGGTTCTGGAATAGGAAGTCCCTCACCATGTGGAACTGGTCTCAATGCAGACGGAATGTTTGGGTAGACTATTCTCGACTTCTTTTGCTTTGTTGTTCCCCTGGAAAGAGGAGGAACCAAGCAGAAGTAACAGTCTTTTATGTGGTTGCTTGGTTCTCTCCACACCATGGGGACTGCAAACGGTATTGATGGTCTTTTGCCATTTAACCACTGTGAAAGTGGTGTTGTACATGTAGCACAGCATCTATGCAGGGCCCAAGGCTTGTCTTGGTCACCAACCTTGCATCCAAAGTAAAGATGATAAGCCTTCTTCACTTGAGAAGTGATATTTTTTTTCTGGTTAGCAAATGTCACTTCCCCACAAAGAGAGCAGAAATTATCCACACTATTAACGCACTTTCGAGGCATGACTGTTCTGCATTGTGCCTAAATGGATAAAATAATAACTTCTATGCAACAGTAGCTTCAACTGTCTTGCACAAAGTCTGAAATATTTTCAATGCTCAACCTTTCCAACAGGGCTTTCTATAGTGCACTGCTGACGTCAGCTTACTTCAGCAGCCGCCTGGCAGTAGTATCGCATTGCATCAGAAAATGATGCAATCAACACTGGATGATGTGTGCATGATGGTATTATGCAATGCGATGCAGTATTTTATCATTCTAGACTGATTAAGGATAATGTTGCAGTCCTACTGGATAATTTGACACGGTGAAACAGAAAATGAATTATATGAAATATCTTCAAAACGAGAGCTAATAAAAATATTTCAGGATTATATTCATGTTCAGCACACCAAAATACTACAGATTAGGGCCTTTTAAAGTCAGTAACGATCTCACTGTTGACCAGTGTAATCATCGCTCCCATCAAGTGAGCTGAAAAGAATCTGTGGAAGCATAAACGGTCTGGAGTATTTGTCAAGTACCCGGCTCAGGTGACGTTCATCACCTGATTCACTAAGAGCCTCAAGAGGCTCACAGGGCCACTGAAGTGGGTCTCTACAGCTTGCACTGGGCCCCACCCGCCACACGGACAGAGCTTTAACTCCTTACTTAGATCTCCTATGGTATTGCCTTTTAAAAAATAATCAGTCTTTATGTTCTCTCAACTTTATTTATTTTTCTAGAAAGGCTCACTCTATTTTCTTTGTGACATTTAATTAGCATTTCCCCCCAATTAAGCCAGCTGTAAAATAAATTAGTTACAAATTGCAAATGAAGAGCTTGGCGTCTAATGATAACATCTTTTTTTCATATAAAAGACTGCCTGCATTCACCCAGGAAGGGAAAGCGAAGTAGTAAAGCTTCCTGGCTAGTTTCCATCAATGCTTTTCTCCTCCATTGCCCCTTGAACTTATAAAACAGAAGAAAATACAGACCATGAGAAGAGGCTTTTGTGCATCTTCAGGTTGGAAGCTTTGGCGTCGCTGTTTGTGCTTGGGACTGGGGTGCTAACCAGTCTTTTTTCCCCCAGACACAAGTAGCTTCAGTCCGGGCCACTCCACACTTCCTTGCCAGTGACCTCAACACTGACCTTGACTTGTTCTAGGAGGAACTCTGCCTGTTTAGAGCTTTGAGCTCATTTTTATGTGAATGTCTGTTCCCTAGCAGTGAACTAGGACCACCCCATTAATTCAAAACAAACTGCATTCATGATCGATTTTGAGTCTGCTGACTTTTTTATAGTGAGAACATCACTCTCCCTTATAGCAGCCCCTCTGGGGGCTTGCACATCTCGCCCGTGGCAGCGGTGCTCCCAAGCAAGGCACCCAGGCAGCTGCTGCTTCACTCCTCGAAATCAGGAATCCCCATCTCTTTCCGTGAAGCCCTAAAACGAGGATCCAAGCTTCGATTCTTGATTCTCAGCATCAAGTTTCAGAAGCAAGAACTCAATCCCAACCGCCGCTCCACACCAGGTCAAAGCTGCAGCTGCTCAGGCCAGCACCGGCCACATCACCTTGGATCCAGCACCATCCAGCACCAACCCCTCGGCTCCCCTAGACCTGTCCTTCCCCCACCCCATTCTCTGGTACCACCATTCTGTTGTCACAGTCTTAAAAGAGTCTATTATTTTTGTTTTGTTTGTTCTTTTGCTTTTTTTCTTTATAGTCCACAAATGAATAAACTCATACAGTATTTATCTTTATCCTTCTGGCTTATTTCATTTAGCATAATTCCTTCAAGGCCCATCAATGTTGTTGAAAGGGGCAAGATTTCATCTTTTCATGGCTGAGTAGTACTCCCCATCCTAATATGCTCAGACGTCATCCAGCGCTTGAGCTGCTTCCTTAGCTTGGCTCTTGTGAATAATGCTTCAGTGAACCTGCGGGTGCCTCTAAGTTTTTGAATTGGTGTATCTATATTTGTTGGGGGATACCCTGAAGTGAGATTACTGGATCACATGGCAGTTCTATTTTTAGTTATTTGAGGAACCTCTTTACTGTTTTCCAATTTTCATTCCCATCAGCAGCGCACAAGAGCTCCTTTCCCGCCACATCCTCACCAGGACTTACTATTTCTTGTGATGAAAACCATTCTCGTGGCAGGAGATGGAATCTCGTTGAGGTTTCGATTTGCATTCCCCTGAATGAGCGACATAGAACATGCTTGATCTCTTTTTACCTAGTGGCACTAGGGTACATCTGGACAGAGGTCAAATTTGTCTAGAGCTTACAGGTTATCAGGAAAGAATTGTTGGCCAGAAGAAGATTTAGCAGTTGAATATAAGCCTTATTTGCATTTGAGTGTCAGTGAGAGTGCTACTGTTTCTGAGAAGGAAAAATAATTAGTGACTCGTTACTTAGAGGCTCAGATGTATGTGGATTATAACTAGGCACATGAGTGTTTCACCCAGGAGAGCCTTGGGATCCGCCAAAAAATGGCTTTCTGGAATTTGGAAATGATTCTGATCAAGTCTGTTATTGTTAGATCGATTACTGCAGGCTGATGAAGAAGTCACTTTATTATGACAGACACAGCATGCAAAAATGTGTCTTCATTGGTTATCTCAAGCGCTGTGGCTAAAGGAGAATAACGTGACTCTTGTTAGAAATCGGAGCGCTAATAAAAACTCACGGCAAGTCATAAGCTCCATGGTTCCTTGTCCCCCTGGCCCCGTCCCCGCTCAGCCTCCTGAATCGGCCCCTCTGATTCCTTTATGATGTCTGTACCCAGCTTGTCACAAGGGGCAAAGGGCTTTGAACCATCCAGTGACTTGTATAGACTCTGTACCCGGTGTCACAAGGGGCCCCCATTTTTATGAGCGCCTGTGCAGTGGAGCAGTGAGGGTAGAATTCCTTCCTCTGCCCTCTCCTCCAGTGCACGGGGCTAAGCCTGATTATGCCCAGCAGGCCAGGAGGCGCCCTTGGGACTCATCTCCGAGACCAGCTGTGAAGAGGGCACGCTTGTAAAAGGAGTGCGCAGCTGGAGAGATGTTCAGATCTCTGATAATGGGGGCCGGGAAGGGTACTGAAGACTCTGAACACCTAGTGTTTGCTTTGCCTCCTTTGTACTCCTTTCAACATTACAAAAGTGATACGCCCTTGTCATCCCAAAGTTTGGGTAAATAAGAATCCACACTAAGAGGGTATCCAGTTATCCTGGGAAAAAGAAATTGCTTCTCTCTTTTTGGAGGGAGTGGGTGGGTAGAGTAGTGAAGTCATTTCCAACATAGAAAAACATTTCATTGAAGAGTGTAAATTAAATTAAATGTTCTGTGTTCAATTATGTGCTTGCCCTGCATCCCCCCACTCCCCCTGGCTCCTGCCTCCCCGCGTGAAACAGACACTTGTAGACGCTGCCCGTTGGCCACCCACAGGAAGCAGGGCACAATTCAAAACTCAGAAAGAAATCGGTTGACCTGTGGCATCATCAAAGAGGTCTAGTGGGGAGCAAGTCCAGGGTTTAGAAAACCAGCAACATTTCAAGAAAAAACAAATGTCACGTTATTTGCTCTTTTCTCTAGTCCTGAGAAATCACCAATATCACCAATACAATAATACGTGGGACCAAGACATTTTTACTCTGATAACGGACAATTTACCACACAAAAGTTGATCACGTATGCACAAAAACACTAGATGAAAGGAATTTAGAGATGTGAGGAGAAAGTTGTTCATTCATTTTAAACTACAAGTGGTTGGTGTTTCACACCACCTCCTGAATTAGACGAAATGCAGGAGCTCCTTTCTTCAGGAGGGCCCGTGAGCTAGGAGCGAGAGGAGGGCATCCGGGGTTAGCCCTCCAGGGCCTCTTTCAGGGTTAGCTGGCCCACAAAGGGATGGGAATGAGAGCTGTGATGCTGCGTGTTTTGAGAAGGGTCCTCTCTGGCCAAGGCCAGGAAAAAATATTTAAAAACAAACAATTTTATTGAAACATCGTATGTTTCAGGGCTGTATCAGCAACACTTAATAAGCTTACCATCTTCACTTTCTCCAAAAAATGATCCATTTCAAACATTTCTGTAATGTGGCTTGAAAAATATTAAGCTTCTGAATGTTATGGGCCGGTGTTACCTGCTCCCAGGCCCAAAGCAGTATTTCCTTCTTAGTGAACACAGACGCTGTTGCAGAGATTGGGTATACCTGGCTCGACAATAACCACATCCCTGATTTCCTGAGGAGAGAGAGAGAGGACTTTACAGATTCCTATGTCACCAGTAAGTCCTCTGCCCGCTTTAGATGCCCAGGGAAACACACACAGCCACATACCAGCATTGTTGACCCTTTGGGTTTCTGTTGGGGGGCGGCCTAGAATGTGTGTTTTACGGTTTCAGATTACTGTTTGCTCCTCCAACTTCTTAAAAGGGTAAACAATTTGAAAACAGTTAAAACCAGTAGCAAAAGAAACTGATAGCTGACATACTCTTTGACTTAATTCCTCTTTATTGCGACACACACACTTGTTTTTGAGGGTGGGCAGTGGAAAGCAGTAAGATTCTTTCATGTTCTATTGTAAAGCGACTTTTCTCCCTAAGATTTGAATGTTGTACCAGTCAGACCTAACATTTACAATTAACACCAACCAGCTTTCTAAGACTGGATCAATTGCAAACTAAAAAGAGGCCCAGCGGAAGGATTCCTGGATGAGATTTCAGTGATAGGGCATTTCTCTTTCCTCAGTCTTCTCTTTCATCTCTGCACCCAAAATGCGCGCGCGCGCACACTCTCACACACACACACACACACACACACACACACACACCCTTCAAAGAGAGAAATGGACCATTCGCTCTAAGGAAACATGGACACCTGGGGACGAGGGTTATCAGGGTCTGATTACCTCACTCCCATATGTTGGGAGAGGGTTGGCTTTCGTCTCTCCTCTCCCAAACAAATCAGACACTGCTGTTGACACAGTACCTGTATTTACTTCGGGCAGTGGAAATGCTGTTGACGCTGCCATGGGTATTAACATCACGTGTGAACGCGTTTTCTATTTAAAACGTTCAGAAATCACCACTTAGGATCCAGAAAACAAGTTTCTCCCTCTTCACGATCAGAGCCTAGTCATTATTTACTCTACTTAAAGGCAACTTACTATTTAAATTTCTTCGCCTGCAAAAATAAAACATTTGTCAGTTTGAAGTTGTTTTGGAAAATTATAGTAATACAGAGGCTGCATTTCGCCACTAAGATTTTTTTTAAAGATTTATTTATTTATGAATACAAGAACTGGGATATAGGCCAGAGGTGTGGGGTGGTGAGAGGATTCACCAGTCAGAACAGGCAGATTGACTGAAATACACTGCTGGGGGGAGCAGTGGGCAAGGTGAAGAAGTCTGTTGTGCCATGTGGGAAGCTCCCTGGCCGGGGATCGAACTTGTACTGCAGTGGCTGTGGATAGCGCCATAGTGCTGAGACTTAACCTTTTGCGCCACCAGGGAGTCCCAGCACTAAGATATTTGGTGCACATTTTTATTCATAGTGGCAAGGACACCTGCTGCTGCTTTGTTGAAAACAAGGTTTAGCAACTTCTCTTAGAACTGGTGGTTACTAGGAGGGTTGGTGAGTCTGTTTGGTTGCTGGTGTGTTTAACGACGAAGTTAGCAGAGTTTGTTTCTTTTGCACTTTCCAATTTTGTGTGCAAAGACAGATTATAATCTAAAAACTGAATAGCTGATTCATCAGATAGATGTTTTAGGAAAAATAAAGGTATAGATGAAATTAGTCTACCAGAAAGCACGTGAGAGCATGCATGAAAGAGCGAGAGCGAGAGACAGTGGGGGAGAGAGAGAGACTGCAAAATCCATTTGATACCTCAGTCCTGGGTCAGATTGGACTCTGACGTAGAGGACTCATTTCTGAGACTCCATTATGGTTCCAAAAGGACCCAGGAAATCAGCTCGTGCACTGGACTTACTCCTCATGCAAACAGCCTGCTTAAGAACTGCAAGGTGTTCTCAGAATGGACCTTGCAATTTGACTCATTTTGGTCTGAAGTTTTATTTAATGGCTTCTAATGACAGATGCAAACATAAGGTGCTTAGTGTAGGAGAAGTGGCAAGCTTCTCAAGGCTGGGAGGTGAGGCTGGGATTGAGCAAAGGATATAGAGTATTCTGGAAACAGCCTGGGCACAGAGAAGGATAAGCCCCAGCATGCAAGACACCGAAAACAGTATTTCTACACCCTACGTGTGTCAGCTAAGCATGACACACAGGGACAGCAAATGGGGCTGCTGACGTGGGGCCCTTCCCTCCGGGATCAGGCGTCAGACTGAAGAAAGCCGCCATCCTCCTAGACCAGGGCTGAACCTCTAGAAGATATCGAACAGGTCTGTAAGGCTCTCAGAAACACTGGCCTGTCCCTTCGTGGCTCTGCATGTCGAGGGGATGGCCATCTCCTACTGGGCGCCATGACCACCCAGGATCCCTTGGGCCCCTCAGGAAACTCAAGGCAGTCAACAAGCTCAATCTGCAACCAGCCAGCCCCATCGGTCAAAATGAAGCAGCGCTGGTGGAGACCAGGGACATAGGGAGCAGAGTGCATGGAAGTCCGGGCCAGATCTTGCTGACCCACCTTGCTGCTGGGGTATAACTGAACTACGGGTCCTGCTCTCTGCGGGGAAGGGTCCTGTTCTCTGGGTGGGTGCCTGGGCCAAATTAAAGACTCTGCCCAGATGGAGCACAAAGGACAAGTACTTCCTTCCTTGTCACAAGAAAAGGAGACAGCGAAACAAGCATTTCTAAAGAAATGAAGCAAAGCAGGCCTCCCTGGTGGCACAGGGGTTAAGTCTCAGCACACTCAGGCTATCATCAGCCACTGCCACATGAGTTTGATCCCGGCCAGGGAGCTTCCCACATGGCGCAGCAAACCTCTCCTGTCTCCCTGCTGCTCCCCTCAGCAGTGTACTTCAGTAGATCTGCCTGTTCTGCTCCCCACTCTGTCTCTGGTGATTCCTCTCACCCCCACACCTCTGGCCTACACCCCAGTTCTTCTATATATAAATAAATAAAAAGTAAATGTTAAAAAAAAAAGAAATGAAGCAAAGCAACAGTGACAGTGAGGTAAGTTATACAGTGCCGCTGAGGGCGGGAGGGGTCTCAGGAATGTTTGTTCCCGGTGCTGGCATCTCCCGTCCTTATCTTCAGCCGAGGAGGTCTGTACAAAGCATACCTCTAGGAAATATGAAAGTTTGTCAAATGCAGGATTCTTATCTCATCTCAGTTTCATTTATGGACAAGAAGCTAGCGTACGAGGTGACCCAGGCCCGGTGACCTGGGCCACCAGGGAACATTTCTTTACTCGCACGAGCCCTGTGCTCACAGGAGCAGCAAGAAAACAAAGCCCATGCTGCCCAGTGGCTTCTGGAAGCCCCTGGTGACATGTCGAGGATCTCAAAGCGCTGCTGACACGCAGCAGATCTCACCAGCTGAGCTGGTGGGCCGGTCCTCATAAGGACGCAAGGCCCTGGGGACTGGAGCAGCCCGCCGGCCTCAGAGGCGCCCCCCCCCCCCACCCATGGCAGGTCCACGTGTGGAGAAAATAAACAGTTCCTGGGCACATGCTCTGTGCTGATCAATCTATAAAATCCCGCACAAAGCAAAACTCCGAAGGCAGTTTCAGGCTGGGCTTTGGGAGAAGAGAGGACACGGAGGCCTTGCGCGCCACAGCCCCCGACTGCGCTCTCCGGCTTGCACGGAGCGGAGGCGTCCAGCAGCGTGGTAAGAGTCAGGGTGAAGCTACAGCGCCCAAAAGCAAGGCACTTGGTAAATACGTGGATGTGAGGGATTTAGAAGAGGACACAAGCCCAAGGAGAGGCAGGGTTTCCAATGCTTTGAATTAGGTGGCTGGGCAGGGGAGTGGGCAGGAGGCCGGATTTGAGAGGCAGGCGAGTTGCCTTTCGGACATTGGCTCTGGACTTGAGACTTCACAGGGATGATCCAGACTCCAGTCCCTGACGTGGAGGTGAAATCACTTACCTCGAAGCCTAAGTTTTCATGTCTTTCGCTTGCCCTGCACGCGCCCAAGGACTCATGGCTAGTGTTTTATCTTTCTGTTTGTATTTTAGTGGCAGGACTTTGTCATTTTGCCTTTGTTCAGAACACATGAAGTTGGTCAATACACCCATGCTTTTGGTGGAGGGAGAACTGACACCATTCTATGCAAGCATGAGACTGGGGTTAGGACAAAAGACAGAGCGGTGACGAGACACAGGGGGAGCCCCACACCGTTTCATGGCAAAATGCAGATGGGCATGTGGCCAGTCGGCTGCACTGAACCACAAATTGCCAGGGCTCAGCGGCATGCTTACTCACACATGTGGGGGTTGGGGAGCAGCACAGAAGAGGGTGCAGGGTCGGGTGAGAAAGAAAGTTGAGGGGCCAACATCCCGAAAGGACAAAGCCAGCTGCATCTGGCGAGCCTCAGAGGCACTGGAGGAAATAATCCCTGTGACGGGCTGGGCAGAGGGCAAATTCGCGCCAGGCTCGGGGGCACATCGGGACAGTGGTGTTGATTCTCTGGGGGTGATCCCCTGCCTTAGCCCACAGGAGAGGGAAGACCTTCCAGGGGGACTTGGAAGGGGACACTGACAGCTTCCCTCTAGTTCTTCAGCCCTGCCCGGGGGAAGCAGGAAAATGGGAGAAGGATGACTTGGTGCTAAGAGCCTACTGCAGGGAAAATGAGTCTTTACCCCCAGCCCAGCCCCTCAAGCCTCGTGTTCGCAGGGGTGCTGGCTGCCTTTGAGCAGCACCCTGGAGAGTTTTACAAGCCTTGGGCCCCAACAAATCCTGGCTGAAGTCCGACAGCAGCATCTGGAGAAGGGGAGATGCACAGTGCGAAGACCCTTGTTACTGCCCTCCAGGGACAAGAAGGGCCAGCTGAGGAGCCAGCGGCCGGAGAGGGCTACGGCAGGCTGCTGCAGACATCAGAGGGGCCTGGGGTGGGGGACAGGCCACCAAACCTGACCCCTTGAAAAGTGACCCCTTTTAGAGGGCACACTGGAGATAGGGAAACCCAGGTTTGAGGGGGCCTGAAGGACAGGAAGGGTGTCGTGGGGCAGCCTCCTCGTTGGAGGGGTGGACGGAAGAGAAAAGGAGGGGGCCCTGGAGAGTTTCCTGCTGTTTCCCAAGGTGAATGCAGGTCTGGTCTTCTGTCCAGATAGGGGCTGCTGGCCCGCTTGGATGTTTTTGTTTGTTCGGGAGGTTTGTTTTTAAGCTAGTAGCTTCCCTGCTCTTATCCACATGGAGGTCGGAATCAGAGCCCAGGAGCCGCGAAGAGGGGTGGAAGGTCGGTAATCTGGATCAGGAGTCCAGGTAGCGATGGCTTCGCCCCGCAGAGGGCGCCTCCCGGCCCCGCAGCTGGTTTCCGAGCAGCCGGTTTGCCCGGGCTGGTCTTGGACGACTCCTTTCTCAGTGCCTGGCATCACCCGTCACTCAGAAAAAAGATGCGATCACAGTTTCCCCAGGTCCTCCCGGGAGGAGCTTGCCAAACAGCGTCTGTTCGTGCCATCAGGCCTGGGGTGGACTTTTCCTTTTTTTCTACTTGTAACTGAAAAGTTCCTGTTCTCACCATCACCGAAGGGATTCAAGGAAAAAACATAGTAACCAACTCGCAGGTGCCCGGCCCCAGGGAGGAGCTGACCTTTGGGAAGCTGCGGCCAGTTAGGCGGGTTGGGCCGGGAGAGTTCGCCAAGGGCTGCCCAGAGTTCCCAGGAGGAAAAGTGGGGGCCGGGGGCTGCCAGGCGCGCGCGTGGATGTGCGCGGAGTGAGTGTGCGTGTGTGTGTGGTGCGTGCGCGCGTGTGAGCGCGGAGGGGGCCCGAGGCTGCCGCAAAGGCTCCTTTGTGAAGCGCTCGCCGGTTCAGCACGGGCCGGCCGGCCCCCGAGCTGCTGGAACCAGCACCCCAGCTCTTCTCCCCGGGCCGTCCGTGTCTGGCCCCCGCCGCTCTTTGCCCAGCAGGGGAGGCCGACCGTCCCGCCCGCGCCAGCCCTCGAGTGCCGCGCGCAGCTTGCGGGCGCAGGTGAGAGCGAGCGCCGCAGCGCCGACGCGGGCGCGGGCGCGGGCGGGTGGGGGAGGGCCGCGGGAAAGGGCGGGTTGCCCTCTGCGGCTGGCGCAGGGAGCAGCCTCGTCTGCAGCATTGTTACCTGGGGCAGCGGCTGCGCCCCGCCCCGCGCCGCCCTGCCCCCTCGCCGTCCCCGGCCGCCCGAGCTGCAGTGACGCGGGAAGAGGCGGCCGAGCCGGAGACCGCGCGCACCCGGGAGCGCAGCGGCGCCGGCCGCGGGTGAGCGTCAGCCGGGGGCGCCGGCGGCGGAAGCGCAGCTCGCGAGGGCCGGGGATCGGCCCCGACCCGGGGTTGGAGCGCGGCGAAGAGCAGCCGAGGGGGCGCCCAGCCTCGGCTGCCCGCCAGCCTCCCTGGGAGGGCGGGGAGGTTTGGGCGCCCTCCGCGTCCACTCGGGAGGCTGTGGCGGCCGCGCTGTTCCGGCCGCGCGGGACGGCGATCGGTTCCTCGAGGCGGAGACGCGCCGGTCCCGCGCCCGGGCGGCACAACAGGCTCGGTCGCGGGCTGTCTCCGGCGGGACCCGGCTCGGCTGGCTCGGCTTGAGCTGCTAAGACTCGTGGATGAACTGCGGCCCCGCTGCATGCGGGTGGGTCCGAGAGCGCGCGACCGGGGCGCAGGCCGGGGGCGCAGGCCGGGTCCCGCGCCGGCGGGGAGCCACGGTTTGCCCCCCTGACAGGGGGTGCCGTGCTCGGCGAGGACCGCGACCGGGCGATGCGGCCCCACGAGCCGGCGGCTCTCCTCTGGCACACTTGTTCTGACCGTGCGAAGTTCAGGTTAGAAGTTGTGCGCTGAGCTGGTGGAACTTTGGGGAGGCCGCGGGTGGGCTGGCGGGGCGCCCCCAGCTGGGGGCTGGCGGCTCGCGGCTCTCTAGCCATCCGCCCTAACGCCCGGAGTCCCTCGTGCTTTTCTCGCCGCCTCTCCCCGGCTCGCTTTGACCGAATTGCGATGCGGCCGTGAGGCTCTCTCGCCCGCGCCCGGGAGCCCAGACCCTGGACTTGGGAGGTGTCCCCGCGGAGGGTCGAGGATGGGCGGACCACGGGATTTTTTTCAGGAGCAGAGACACTTTTCCTAATTAGCTCCTGTCCCGGGTTCTTGCCTGCTGGTCCCGCTGCCCTCGGGGAGAGGGCGGGGATTGGGGGGTTCAGCGGAGAGGGGTGGGGGCGCGGGCCACAGGGCTAAGGGGCGGAGCTGGGCTACCTGCCCCGCCCCGAGAAGGGCGAGCTGGTGCGGCTTGGGCCGCTTCAGCTGGGGACTGCGGGCGCCCGGGGGAGGCCGAGGGGCCAGTCCTTCGCGGCTTCGGCCCTGTGAGCCCCGCTGTCCCCGCACGGCCTCTCCCAGCCGGGTCGCCGCAGAGCTGGCGCGGCGCGTGCGGGCGTCTATCTCGGCGGTGCACCCGCGCCCCCGCCCTCGTGGCGCTGCGGGAGCCGCCCAGATAAGACGCCGCTGGGGGCTCGCGCGTGCCCCACCGGGACTTCTCGCTCCCTCTCGCTGTCCCCGGATGCTGAAGGGGACTCCCCGGGATTTGTGTCGACGCGATCGGGGGCCGCCGCGTGCGAGGGCTTCCCGGCGCCCTGGAGCCGAGAGGGTGGCGTTTGGGTGAGTGGCCTGGGCGGGGCTGGGGCGGAGGGACGCGGTGACCGCTCGCCGAGGCAGAGACCTAGGAAACGACGCTGTGTCCAGACGTTTGGAAAGAAAATGTGCCCCCGGCACCCCGCACGCCGCATTTCTCCGCAGCAGATAGCCAGTCCTCAAGCATTTGCTGGCGCCGAGGCTACCCCGAGCGTTGGGATGCCCGTGACCCCTGTACTGTCGCGCAGCTGGAACCAGCGCTTCCTTCCCTTGGTCTAGAGCATCCTTGGGCTCCGATCTGCTTGTTTTTGGTTTTGTTTGTTTTGCTCCCTTGCTTTGGGGACTTTGAAAGAAACTAAAAATGCACGTTCTGAAGCAGGGGCCTTCCCCTGCTCTCAGGCAGTTGTGCTCGCGGCGTCTGAAATGTTTATGTTGAGCTGAGGATTAAGCACACTGACTGGAAAGGGCTCGAGCTCCCTTCCGGCTGGACAAGAGGACCGAGGTGAAGGCTTGCCTTTCGCCAGCTCTGCGCCGACTGAGTATTTTACGTTCTGTGTTTACTAAGCAAGAAGGGTTTTTGAAAGATCGCTGGTGGGCAGGAGCCTTTCCCCAAAGAGTTAGTGGAGTGAGAACAAGAGTGCCTTATGTTAGGATTGCCTGTGCTTTCCCCCATTCTTTCTCCCCAGCCCCCAAATCTCTAAAGGAGGGTGGTGTGTTCCTTTGCCTCTTCTCCCCAGCCTGCTTGCTCTGCCCCCAGTTTTTCATCAGAAGGGTGTGCCAGACTGAACCACCCCACTTCTCCTGAAACACAAGTCAGGAATCAAGGGGAAAGGTTTCAGGCGGGGGCTCCTTGGCATTTACTTTCGGTTACTGTTAACTTATGGGGTGAGTGGCCTCCGAGCCACCAGGCCTGACTAGTCAGTCCTCTTTCCAGAAAACTCGGCTGGGAACTGACCTTCAAGAAGCATTTTCCTCCTAAATACACTGTGAAGTGAAGCTCCACACTCCCTAGAACAGAGTAGCCCTTCAGCACGTTTCTGGCACCGGGGGCAAAGTAGTGCCAGCTGTTTCCGCGAGAGAGTTTAGGGGGGAGCAGGGGCTTCTGCGCAGCCTTTATGGGTACATGTTCTTGTTCTGAGATTTGCTTTGCGAGCAACAGAGTGCAGGAACACAGCCTCCCTTTATCAAAGTTACACAGTTAGCAAGAGTCTTAGCGGAATGACAGCCCCCCTCCCCCAGGGTCCATCACTCAGTCACACCTCTGATGTGTCATTATTGTCCCTGGGGGAGCCTAAGACCTTTTCCTCTTCCTCCATCCTGTGTGCCCCAGCCGGTAGGTGAAATGTTAAACCCCAGCCTGCCTCTGCCTGTCCTGGGGAGATGGATGAGCCACTTGATTTTTCCAGGCACAGCCAAGGCCAATTCCTTGGTCTGGGCCAGCACGTCCCAGCCGTGAGAAACAGCCAGGGTCTGGAGGGGCTGGCCGTCACCTGTTTCTCCTCTTGCGCATGAGCTTCTGGCTGTGCAGCTCCACTGTGGACAGGACCACAGTAAATCAAATGCTCTTAATATCTCACGAGGCTTTGGAAAGGGTCGGAAGGGCTGTCTCTGCTCTCCTTTTCCTACCTTCTCTTTGACCTTGGGAATCCTGGCCCAGGGCAAAGACCTATCAAAGCCCTTTTGAAGCCTGTAGTAAAAGCATTAGCATCTTAGCTAATCATTGCTGAGGGAACTTATTCATTAGAAACTGTTGGGGGCCTAGGACCCTTGTATGTTACCCTGGGAAAAAATTTGCCACACAACATACCAGGAACAATGTTGTAAATTTTCTTTTGTTCCTTGACTTTGAAAAGCAAGATTATCTCCCAAGATGGGGTAGAGGTTGAATCCTGCCTAAGCTTAGCTCACTTATATCACTTCTTACTCTGAGGAACTTTTATCTGCTGCTTCCGCTGTGCTCTAAAAGACATTTCCTCTGGTCTCTGGTGTTATAAGATGGTCTCTGCTGTCCGGCGCCTCCAAAGTCTCTTTCACTCTCTGTTGGTATCTCGACATTAGCTCCGTGAGCTTGAACGAGGCAGCCCGGAAGGAGCTGTTGCTTTCTAGGATGGAGCCTTTTTAATTTATCACCATTTTTTGGGATGATCTATAAAAGAGTCAGTGTATCTAGAATTGGAGATGAATTGGAGGATTAGCAACTCTTCTATGCATGAGATATTTTACGTACAGAAGTATTTAAAAATATGTAAGGATAAACTGCCAAGATTACCTGCACAGTCTTGAAAAATGAAGAGTTCAAATATAACTATAAACTGTAATTGACAGTGAGTCATTTGCTTTAGGGGTGCCAAGTATGAAAACAGCCTAGTTATGCCCCTAATGATAATTATGAAAACTCCTTTTAAAAACCAGTTGCATCTCAAGTGAGCTGTAAGTTGGCTTGGGTAAATATTTTCAGTTTTACTTTCTCTAAAGCATTATCCAGTGCCTGTTAGGAGCCTTTAGAACTGTGAATGCACTTTATGCCACTGAAGTGTGTGCTTGAAATGGTTAAAATGGCCAAAAAAAAAAAAAGGTGCCACTTAATAATTGGAAATGTTCTTACCTACATCAGTTGAACTTAAATGTTCAATTGTTTCATAAAAACATTTGCTTTTGTAATGTAGAGATCATTTTATACGGAATCACTAAATCTTGAAAAAGGACAGTCTTACATATCTAGTGAGTTAGAGAGCAGAGGATGAAAATATTAACAGTAAATTTCTAGCAGTCAAGGGCAACTGAGTATCTCCTCTATAAAGCCGATACATACTTTAAAGCAAATGTAATGCCTGTGCAAATAAAATCATACAGACATATGACAACAGTTGTTAATAATAATTAAGAAGCAGGCCGCTTAGTAAGGATTGTACATGTATTAGTTCATTTTTACTCTTATGCAAAAGAACAAAGCAGGTATATCTTTCTGTTAAGAGGAGGATGCTGAAATGTAGGTTAACTGACCTACCTGACCTAGGTTGCACCCCTAAAAAATAGCAGAACTAGAGTCTGAAGAAAAGCAGTCTGTTTTGGAAATCTTCACTCTGATTCCCAAAGCAATCTGCCTTTTAATATGTGGTTCTGCGTAAAACATTCCATAGCATTTGAGTTGGTCATATCAGATAGTTTACTCCTGTGTAATCTAGCAGTGTTTGGCCAGTTTGTGATGTAAGTGTGAACTTTGACAATAATGCTGTGGAAGGATGATTACACTCAGATGGCCAGTCTAAAACGCGTCCACATGGCCCTTTAGGACCTGGAGGCAACAGTCCCCTTTCACAATCCCCGTATTTAGGGCGCTCAGTCTTTAACCTGCACAGGGGACCACTCTCCCAAATCCTCATCATGTCTGAAGCAGTGAAGGGATTTTGGTCCATGCTTTCATATCAGGTCCATAACAAACCAACACCAGAAACAAGCATTTCAAGATCCAAATAAGTCACTGACTGTGAAGGAACAGACAGGAGGCAGGGCGTGTGTGTGTGTGTGCGTGTGTGTGTGTGCGTGTGTGTGTGTGTGTGTGTGTGCGTATGTGAGAAAGAGAGAGAGAGAAGTTCTGATCATTTCCTATGAGGGACTTAACTGGAATCCAGAATGACAGCATTGTAAGCAACAATAGAGGTCATTTCATGTGCCCTAACCTCCTAATTTTACAAATGAGAAAACCAAAGTCTAGGGGGCGAAGTGACGTGTTCAAAACTGTAAGCCACAGAGCTTAATTTGGCGGTGGAACCTTTAATCTTCGTGTCTAGTGTCTTTTCTGTTTGGGGGGGAAGCCGCATCATCACGGGGAGCAGGAACATGGTGGCCCAGACTCCAGAGGAATAAGTTAGACCAGTGTTTTATCATCTCCAAATGCCCTGCCCCTTACCTGCAAGGTGAAAGGTGCCCTTTGACCCCTGGATTGGTAGGGGACACTAACTCCTCTGGCCTGGCCATTTGCAGATTGCCCTGGGGGGTGGGCATCCATTACCGGAGGAGAACCAGTAGTTTATCCACAAAGGGGGCAGGTTCTCCATCAGCACCGTCCTGCCGATGAGTGGAAGGTGTCCAGCTGGGATTTAGTGCCGCTGCTTTGGCAGCATTTCCAGGCTGTAAGGTTTGGCTCCCATTTAGAAAAGTTATCTGCCCCTTCCCTCCCACTTTTGGGTGTTTTGCCCCTCCTGGATTTTGACCTCCAGCTAACTGGCCTCTGAAGGGAAGCACTCCTAGTAAAGTGCCCTCCTGACACCTGATTTATCTTATAGGTCTGGGATGGCCCAACTCAGGCTGCGCTGGTCCCTGGCGGTGGCCTAGCTTGCGGACAAGCATGACACAAGTTTGAGAGCGTCTGCTTCCCAAGGTCAAGACTTTGTCTCCTCAGAAGGCGCAGGTACTATGCATGTGATGAACTGTGTGGCCCTGGTCAGCGATAAGGAAAATGGGCACGTGGCCTCGGCGGCTGGACTCATGATCGGGCAGACGACACCCCCGCCGCCGCCCCC
>PVIJ01004723.1:29629-113586 GCA_004024925.1 Scalopus aquaticus | reverse complement strand
TGAAGGGGCACCCGTGCTTAAGCGCGGGCTTCACCGCCAGAAGGATGCAGTGGGCAGGCGACCAGGCGTTTCAGAGTTCAGTGGCCTGAGGAAGGGGGAAACTCAATCCCAAACAGCCCAATTTAGCCGGGCTGCAAGCCTTTGGCTAGCCCTGGAGCCTCCGAGGAACTAATCAAATCTGGGGTGCTCCTCCGGCCCCGCTCTCCGCCCCGGGCTCAGCGCGGCGGGACTGAGCGCTGTGTCGCCAAGCACAGACGTGGGCATCCAGTCCGACTGCGTCTGAGGCTCCCGCCGCCGCTGCTGCAAACCGGTCTGGCTTCCCTGCAGGGCGTGCGGGGATGGAGAGGGGGTGGAGAGAAAAGGGGAAGAGCCTAGGCGGCCAGCGGGCGGGGCCTGCAGCTTCCCGAGCCGCGGCAGCCGCCGCGCAGCCTGCTCTCTCCGAGCCTAGCAGTGACTCTGGCGCGCACTGCACGGTCTTCGGCGCCGGAGCCCCGGGACGCCGCTGCTCCTCTGCCTGCGACCCCCGGACGCGGCGCGGCTGGTCTGCGCCAAGCGGTGGAGCCGCTCGGAGCTGCAGGGCTTTAGCGGCCGCTCGGTGCTCAGTCTGGCCGGAGGACTGGCTGGGAAGGAAGGGGAACGCGGGGACACACAGACTCGCCGCGGCGCGCGCGCATTGCACACTTGCAGCCGCGCGCCCCCGCCGAGGCGCGTCCGGGGCGAGTTTGGCCCCGCGGCTCCCGCCCCAGCACCTGCCCGCTCGGGGCGCTGCGCCCGGGTCCCGACCCCGCCCCGTCAACCCTCCCGCCCCTCGCCTGCACAGCTCTCCCTTCGCCGGGGGGAAGCGACAACGTCCCGATAACTTGCAGACTGTGGCGCAACTGGTCTCGGCAGCGGAGGCGCCCGAATGCTGCCCGGGTGAGGTAAGTTTCCTGCGCGTCCCCGGCCCCCCCTCCCTAGACGCTCCTACTGGGCTCCGGCTGGCGGGGTCTGTGTCGCTGATGAACCCCGGAGGTCTCTCCACGCTCCCACTTTGTTCGCGCGCTGCTGGTGATTAGGTGGCGGGGGTACTAGTGGCCACCCAAGCGGGACCTTCGTTCTGCCGGGACCACGGTTGCGCGCTCTCCGCAGGCACCCACCCGCGCGCCACCCAGGTCCCTGCTACCGCAGCAGTAACACTCAGGGTTCACTCTGGGTTCAGTTAAGCAGGAGCCTCCTGCCCGGTTCTGGGGAACCGACTGAGTTTGGCAGCATAGGAAGAGAGCGCCCACCACCTCCGGGTATTAAAACGGCGGCGAACTTATAGGGCTCCCTGGGATCTCAAGCTGGGCTCGTGAGTCGGTGTTCTGGTCATTTCTGGCACTGGGGCCGGATTGAACAGGTGCGGTAAGGTTTCTGCCTAAATGCAGCAACACGCTTCTGCATTCCCCCAGCTTCTCCCCAGCCCCGTCAACGTGACGCCTCAACAGCTGGAGCGGGGGGTGGGCGCGTGGGGGCTACCGAAACAGAATGCCAGGGTTTGGTTTGCCATGCCGGTGCCAGGAGTCGCCAAAACAGAAGACACAATCTTATCTCTCATCTATGCAGATAAGTGTGTTGTCATGTCTTATCCCCCCCCCCCCCCCCCCCCCCCCCAGTATACTTGTCTCTGGCGCCCAACGTGTTTGGGTAGAAGCCTGTTCCAGAGAAGTTGTTTGGATGGCTTGATGGGATTCTTCCTTCTCGTCTGTGGAAATCAGGACTGAATAAGGCAATGGTAGTTGCCTTTTTATTTTTAAAGGTAGTATTCTAGAGCAAAAACGCTTCCCCTGCCCCTTCACCAGTATCTTTCTAGGACATTCTCAGCCTGCCCAAGGCCCTTGCTCTAAGATGAATGGCCCTTAGGGACTGGTGGAACCTCAGAATGCCTTAGTCTCCTGCAGAGAAACAGACCCCAGCAGTATCTGACCGTGGGTTTAGGGACCCCCTGTTATCCCTCTGCTGAAAAACATCCACCCAGACTTCTTTCTGGTTTGTGGAGAGGCTGAAGTGTTTTACAGTTGTTTAAGTGGGGGAGAGCAGAAGGGTTGGTTTCATAATAACTCTGATGTGATGAAGTAGAATAGTGTTCATGGAGGCTTTTCCCAGCTGAAAGGAGGTCCTGGGGGAGGATGGAGGGAAAGTCCTCAGCCAAGCCCATGCTGGTGGGAAGTTGAGCAAGCATCATGCATGATCTTGAGCCAAGGGAAGCGGAGCTGTCTGTGGCCAGTGGAGACTTGGGAGGACCCCGTGAAAGCTGCTAAGTCTGAGGCTGTTGTATAATATCATAGTTGAGAAGCAAAGCATTGAGCAATGAGTGATCAAATCACAATACATTTTTGTGCAAATTAAGGCTAGAGGGATTTAACAGTAATGCATTACATTTGTATCGACACCTTGCTCTTTGTAAATGTTTTCCAGTATTCTTACTTAATTCTGACCATTTCCGAGAGAGACAGGGTAAAGATGGTGAACCACATATTCACTGGAGGAGCACGAGGCACACAGGTTCAGGGACTTATCAAGGTAATAAGTGGCTGAAGTTGGAATCACAGCCAAGTTCTTTGTGGTAACAGTGCTGCTTCTGTACTCCTGTGTTTACAGTGGCCAGAGTTCTTCATTTATTGTGGGTTGCTCACACTCACTGTGAGTTACTGTTCACATTTTACAGATGAATAAACTAAGATTTAGGCAAATGGTGGGGTTTCTCTGTGTTATCATGTTTGACCTCCTTGAGTTGATAAAACTAGAACTCAACTCCTGATGCCTGGTGCATTGCTTTGTGGAGTACACCGTTGTTCCATTTTTGATAACAAGGGCACATTGTGGGTATGGCAACTTGTTGGACAACCTTACACATGCTGGTTGGTGATCTGGGCTCCAGTTAAGCACTACATTTGACTGTATGACTTGAGTCAAATCATATCACTTGTGAACCTCCAGTTCCCCACGTGTAAAAATGAGAGGTTCCTATGGAATGATCTTTTTCTTATTTTAACATTCTATGATTCTATTAATGTATTTGTAATCCAATGTTATCATTTTCTCCAGGGGAAAAAAGCTTTTTATCTCCTGTTAACTAAGGGATTTAGCTAATTATCTCTTTCACTTGTAATTACTCCCCTCTGTCCTGGACCACATATCACTTAAAGAAGTGAAAGAAAATTCCAGGGGCACTTTAGCTTATGTCTCTGTTGTTGAGGTTTAGTGTTACTATTTGACTTGGAAATATTCTGAAAGGCCGAACTGCTGTAAAATACATGTCAAGATTTACTTGAGTTTTCCGGACAGTCAACTTCTACCTCTGTATTTTTTTTTTTTCTTCTTCCAGCTTTGGGGTTTGCATCTAGTAAACATGCAATAAATAGCTGTTAAGTGAATGGAGGTGCGTGAAATCACTTATAAAGAAAACACATGCTGTCAAAGAAAGTATCTCACTCTGTTCAATTCCCAGCAGCTGCTAACACATGTGATTTACCTATAAGGTGTGCTTCCCTCGCGCTGTCAGCACCCGGTGCCTGCTGTTGCTCTCCTTCCCGAATGCATCACAGAGTAGTTTTACTTCAACTTTAAGGCAGTGGGCTCACACCATCTATGTCCAGCTCTTTTGCTTGCTTCGCCACCTCCCTTAGGTGTTCCTACATATATATATACTCCTAGAAACTAACTTAGACCATTTCATGAGAGTATGTCTTGACATGGCGAAATCAGCCACTCTTTTTTTCTATTGGAGTAAATTTCAGCAGATGCTAATACTGGTTGGTGGCTTCAGAGAAGGAAACTAATTAACAAAACCAACCCAGTTTCTGTTCCCTTTAAAAATCCTCTCCCTTTTTTTACCCCTCCTTCCCATATGCAGAAGTGTAATGTTATGTTTTGAAGAAAGATGACAAAGAATTAGAAGGGGTTAGAATGGGTCTTAAGTATTAACAAGTTCAGCCATTGGGGTTTGAGGCTCATTTCTTTCTGATAAATAATTCAAATACTAACTAGTTCAGAGATTCACACCTTTTATGGGTAACACAATTAAGGCTGAGAGGTGAATTGACTTGCTCCCTATCACATAGATGATTAACAGGAGGGCCTGGGCTAATGTGGATTTCTTAAGGTTCATACCAAAATTATACCAGGAATTCTATGTGTTTTTTACTTTTAGAAATCATAAGGGTTAACTGAAAACTTCCGTTTAACCACTAATAGTGCAACACCATTTTTAAAAATGTTTTGGTGTTTATATTTTAATTTTTTTCTTGTCTCATCAGATAACATTAATGAGAAAAATCTACTCATCTATTCACTGTTATTTTCTTGACATCTGTCTCAACAGACTCAGAATTAATACTTGGTTTGAGCCAGTGATTGGCAAACTACTTGAATAGAAATAAAAATGTAGGTTCACTTTTGTAGTGCCAGCAAGGCCAGAGCAGGTTTTCTATGAATCTGGGAAGATGGGTAAAAGAAGATGGCCTCAGTGGCTTTTTTCCAGAATTTTAATGATCTTCCTGCACCATATATACTGAGGCAACCAGGTGCAGGGCAGTCAGGAAGACCTGGGTGCCAGGAGGCTGGTAGGCCCTGGGTGAATCTTCACTCTGGGCTCCCTGGTGTACTCTAGTGGTCTCTCCTGCATTCCGCCTCACGGTCCCCTGCAGCCCCCATCCTCTGCTGCCAGGGTACATCCTCTGTGACGCCATTCGTATGTGCTCAGTCTCTCGGCTCAGGTGCACCCACTTAGGCACGTCCACACCACACTCCAGGTGCCACCATCAGGTACACGTGTAAGACCATAGGTGTCGATCATAGAAGCCAATGGCGGGAGGGCAGAAAAATCCTGATCACTTTCATTTATCCTACAACTTTTCAAACTTCTCAGTAAATAAAACCAGAAGCCAAAGGTGGCTCTCTCATACAGCTGGTATTATCATAAATATGTATACATTTAATTTGCATTTTCATCTTGCTTGTATTTCTATTGTGAATCAGAACACTACTTACCCTGGAAAGATATATTTTTTTTTCTGATTACAACCTCATTAGTTACTCTGTGAAACATCAAGTCCTACATGCATTTGTTTCAGAAACAGGTTTTCTTTGCATCAAACGTATTAACTGCTGTTGGAAGAAGTCCTTTTAAGAAACTGACTGGTTGGAACCTACAGTAGTTAGCTCAGTGGTTGATTTGTGGAGTTTTATCTACAGCAATACTTCTAAATGCCAGGAAACCTAGCTTTTGTTTTGTTTGATATTTTTCTTTTGTAAAATAAACTTTAAAGTTAATCTGCTGATGAAATTTTCAAAGTACTGTGTAGTGAACAATTGGCTGCCATTGATGTAGTGTTTTATTCAGTCAGGTTCCTTTCAGTATAAAGAATTAAGCCAGGAAAAACAAACTTGATTTTGTATATGTCATTTTCAATTGTATTTACTTCTGCTTAGCTGCATCAGAGTCAAAAGGAGATGATTTAGGAAAACACAGAATCCTACCCAGATTGGATCACTCCTAGGATGATCCGAAATGTACATCATCATTAGAATATGGTGGTAGGTTTATCAATGAACAATGCCTTGATATTATCTTTCTAAGTTGAAGCAAACCTGCATTTGAATGGACAGCTCCACGAAGTGTTATTCTTGTAGAAAGTCATCTGATCTGTGTCGTGTATGGGACTGAATAAACAGTGGTATGCAGTATAGTTGGGGACTTAATGGTGAGTGGCAAGTTCTTGAGATCTATTTTATCTGAGTTTGGATAGTTAGTTGTGAAATTATAGTGAAAGGTAAAGCATCGACTGTAGCATTGCTGCACTAAAATTGGGTGTGTGTGTCTTCGGTGGAAGTTTAGGCGAGTGTTGAACTTGCAGTAGTAGGGGCCTAGGGAGCATCATTATACTGAATTGGAATGATGTTCCAGGCCTAAAGGCAGGACTAGAGAAAGTTCATTCCTTTTGTAACAATTAGGTGATATTTAACCTTTGCCATCCAGTGATGCTGAACAAGGAGTTTGGAAGGAGGGTAGATACAGCTTACCATAAAAATGTGTTTCTTTGCTTTGCAGACAGTCTGGCACAGGAAAGGTAGTAGATTTAGCAGGATGGGTAGTGGATTTTCAACATTTAATATACACTTTTTTTTTAAGGTTATGTTTATCATTGAAAGATATTTTAAAAACATGACCTTAATGTTTATTTAAAAATAAAATCTTCTAGAAACTTTTGAATATTTTTTAAACATCTGAAGTTAATACACTAGGAATATTTTGAGGTACTAGGCATTTCTATGAGAAAGATCCAATACTTAATTTTCTTTTTTAAAAAAATAATTTTTTATTAATTTTTTTAATATTATTGTAGTTCCCATAGTTCTCCCATCACCACATCACCCATGAACCATCACCAGAGTCCCTTGCCAAAATAGGGGAAGGAAGAACACACTTTTTTCTTTAAAAAAAAAAAAACAAAAACAAATATACTTGCCATCATGATCCATTAGTCATTTGATCACAGTTGTGTTGCCAAAGAAACAAAACAGCAACAATAAAAAGAAGCTGATGACCTGGAGGGAGTGGTCCTAGGTGTTTAGCTAACATTTGTTGAAGGAAAAGGTTAGGCTTATCTTTTATTTATCTATTCTAGGAACTTAGCAATATGCCTGACAAATGGTGGGAATGTCATCAATGTATAGTGAACAATGTTTGCATCCAAATGAATATCACTCTTCAAAACCTTGGGATGTTTTATAATTTTGTAATGCTTCTGTTACTTTCCAAACCATTTTAGAATGATCAGGCAGACTGTAAGATGCCAATTTCAATAGTTTGTAGTGGTTCTTCATTTTTCATCATAAATGTTATTTATTCATCAGGTCTTTGCTCTATTTTTAACCAGAATGCCTAGGAATGATCTTTTATCTTTCTTCTTTGACAGAAATAATCTAAATATAAAATGTGTTATTTGATTTTTATTTACAAGTATAAGGTAAATGTATTTTTCAAGCCCTCAGAGTGACTTAGTAGTGAGTTTGGCTCATGACTTAATAATGAGTTTGGTTCAGGGTATAGAGACCAGAATGGACGTTAGGTTGGTCTGAGTTACTCAGCTTAAATGTCACCTCCCCTTAGGGCCTTTTCTGTTCTCTCACTTGAAGGACGCCTTCATATGTTTTCTTCACTTATTCCAATGTATACTTACACATGTATGTATTTCACTTGATTTCCTGTCACCTCTGCCCAAAATGACACTCAACCCAAGATAATAAGCTCTTTAAGAGCAGAAGTTGTTTCTGAAACTGTTTTGCTGGTGCTTTGCATATAGTAGGAGCCCTGTAAACATTTAAATGAATGAATTACACCAGTCTGTCCTATCCAGATGAACGGGGCCCCTTTTAGATCATTCAAACTGAACAGGTTCCACTGGAAGATAGTTGTTAAAGGCTGGCACTGTTATCCTGGGGTGGCACAGAGTCCTCAAGAGCAGGAAGCACTGATGGTTTAGAGGAATACATTCTGGCACGAATGTTACTAGAACAGTATCTCTACTTAAAGAGTTATTCCTTTTCATTTACTCAAACCTGAATAGTAGAGAACATGTAAGTGGAAATTATCAAGTATAAAACATTCCAATATTGTTAAAATGGAGTCTGGAAGTACCTTAAACATATGAAATTACTAATCAAGACACCTTGGTGATAATATAAAAGTAAATGTTATGACACTTCAGGTAAAAACTCCCCAGTCTCCACTGGTTTTTCTCTTGTACTAGATACATCAATAGCTCAACACCAGGGAAGAAGCCAGCATCCTAGCTCTTAGATGTGGTTCTTGAACCAGCAGCAGCAGGTTCTGCTGGCTTAGAAATGCAAATTATCAGCCAGTACCCTAGACCAGCTGAGTCAAACGGTGGAGATGGGGCTCAGCAAACCTAGTATGAGTTTCCAGGTGGTTCTGATGGAGCACTCAATTGGAAGGAGCTGCTTCATCTTCAAATTAGAAGCCTCCTGCAGTGTATTCTGGGTGAATCCCAGGTGTGTGGAGAGGGTGCGGTCTGCCTGCTCTGCCAGAAATACCAATAAATAAAACCAGTCTTGGCTTTTCTCAGAGCCCTGTCGATTATAAGAGAATTCCCAAGACTACATTGTGTATCTAGCCCCTCAGAGAATACCCCAAACGCTCTTGATAGTACCTTACTCTCCCAAGTAATGGGTACTCCCAGCACTAGGAGATAGACCAGGATAGGTGTAGGGTAAAGGGAAGAGTCATCCGGTTTTTCTGCCCTCCCCTCAGTGATAGACCTCTGCAGGCCTGCACGCATGCCTGATGGCGGACACCTGGAGAAGGGTGTGGGCCTGCGCGAGTGGGCACACCTGGCCTGGAGAGACCGGGCTTATAAACTGCAGAAGCAGCAGCAGAGAACAGCGTGGAGCAGAGGAGTGTAGGGGGTGCAGCAGCGAGACCATGAGACAGGCTGCCAGAGAGCCTGAGAGGGTGAAGATTTGCTAGGGGCTGGGAAGCCTGCCAGCCTCCTGCCCCCCGACCCCCCCTCACCCATTGCCTGCCCTGTACCTGGTTGCCTCTCTACAAGAGACCATTAAAAGCTTAAAAAGCCACTGAGGGCTCCAGAATTCCTCCTTTCCTTTAGACCTGTCTGCGCAGCTCCATTGAGAATCTGTGCTCCTGGAGTCTTCTTGCCACGACAATAGGTGAGTGATGAGGCGGTAAGACACTTCCATGTGTAACATATTTGGGTGTTGCTTCAGGACATACTTGTCAGGGGGTCAGGAAATAATTTCCAGGGCTAGTGGTTATTTAAGAAGAGGAAAATGGTTTTCTGACCATTGTCAGAATATTTCAAGTCAGTTCAATATACTAGATACCGATGGGCCCCTTGGCCAGGAGCACAGGTCCAAGTGCTATGGAGAGTACAGAAAAAGTGTAAATATGTCTCTGCCTCAACTTTGCTGAGAACTTTCTCTATTCCAGACACTTTTCATTCTGTTTCTTTTCATCCTCACGTGCTTCAGAATATGGGCTACAGCTGATAGAGAAAGAAATGGAGAAGGTCAGTTGTGTGCTCATGAGCGCCATCAGAGGTAGCACGAAGGTTCCAATCCTTTTCTGACTTGAAAACGCACATACTTTTGTTTCATGCCCTTGTACCTCAAAATGTAGTTTCAGAACAAGAGCTTAAAAGAGGAAAACTTGAATGAATCTAAAATCTGTATCTCCAACCTATCTTCCCTGAGAGCACCAGATTATTTGACATTGTACCAGGATAGCTCAAAGATACCTCAAATCTTACTTCTCTTTGTAGACCTGGCACTCTTTTAGGGTCCCCTAGCTCTGTGAGGAGCAGGTGCTAGCCACCAGGTTGTTTGAGGCAGAAACTTGGGAAGCATCATGTGCCTCAGCCCCCTGTTCTATTGCAAATGTCTGTTGATGTCTTCCTGAATATCTCCTATCCATTTGCTTCTCATTTCTGCTGGTTCCATCCTAGTCCCACTTTTCATCATTCTGCTAAACTTTAACCATAGCTTCCTGGGCTCCTGAGTACACTCTGGCCCTCCTTCAATCCATTGTGCATACTGCAGGCAGATCGGTTGAGATGTCTGGAGAGGACCTTAGTTTTTGCTGGCTGAATCCTTACCTTCCACACCCAGCTTATTCCTCGCAGAGACAGGAACATTCTGGTCCTTGGGACTCTCCAGGTTGGTGACATTTTGAACTCTTGCAGTCTCTGAGAACTTACTTTTCCAAACAGTGTCCAGCTCTTTGAGTCTTTTGCTCAAAATTAGAAGGAGCTGTTTCATCTGTTGCTCTAAGTAGAAGCCTCCTGTAGTGTATTCTGTGTGACACCTGGACTGGTGTCAGGCTCACATTCATAACTTAGAGGTACAGGATGACAGTGTGGCTCCAGACCTGGCCAGCCAACCCCAATACTATGTTTTTAATAGTGCTCTTGGAATCCCTGAGGTGTACTCATTACTCTAACAAAGAGCCAAAGTGCTAGTTGAATGACTAGCAGTAGTTGAGGAAGCAAGGAGTTAGTTGGAAGATAAAGCATTATCTTTGATCTTCAAGGTATCTTTGGATGAAATAGGCAGAATCACAGGTTCCTGTAGAAACTAGCTAATAGAAGTTGGCTAAGATAAGCTTGAGTGTAATTTTTGCACATGGCTTTTCAGGTTACTAAGTGACAGTTCAATTGTGAATAAAAGAGAAGAACCAACCTGTCTTAGTTCAGTCTGCTGTAACAAAGTGCCACAGACTGGAGGGCTTATAAATAACAGGAAATAACTTCTCTAGAAGCTGGAAGTCCAGATCTAGGTGACAGAATATTGGATTCTGGTGAGAACCCCCCTTCCAGGCTGCAGACTGCAAATTCTTGTATCTTCATGTGGAGAAGGGTACTAATCCTATTCATACAGACCCCATCCTCATGACCTAAGTAGCTCCCAAATGCCCCACTTTCTGATAACCTCACATTGGAGCTTAGGATTTCAACATATATATTGGAGGTGGGGGGTAGGGGTAGGGGATGCAAACATTCGGGCCATTGTACAACCCTTTATGGCCAAGGCGTTGACTGTTAGTGCGTTTCTTATGTTGAAAACCAATATACACACAGACATAAATAATAAATATATTCAAAATAAAGGTTTCATGAAACTCTACCTACCTATACTACACAAGATTTATTGTTAGGTTCTGATATGTTCCCTCCCACCTCCAGCCTCTACCAAACACTGGACCTGACCCATAAAATTGATTTCACTCCACCCTGGTGGGCTGTGAGCTGCAGTGTGGGAAGCATAAATTTAATCTGTTGGCCCCTCCAGTGCTGCCTTGTAGAAACTCAGAGCAAGGCTTCCATTTATTGAGGAACTGACCATGATTCCTCCACCAGTGCTCTTTTCACTTCTGTGGGTTTGTGGGAAGCTGTAAATTAAAAACTCCTTAAAGATCTCCCCCCTAAATTAAAGTTTTAATTGCTATCAAAGTCTCATGAAATTTGGAGAGTTGGTATTTGATAGAACTGGGAGTTGGGAGAAAGGAACTTATAAGGCCTCATCTGTTATAGAGGATAAATAAGCTGAAATGATGAAATATGGCCTTTACCAAGGCATGTCTGTATTTTTTCATTTAATGCTCACCCTAAAGTTCATACTAGCTTATTTTAGCATGAATCTAAGACTGTAAACACACACACCCCACACCCTTTTTAAAAATGTCAAGAACAATCTCACATCATATTTTTTGTTCTGCCTAAAATTCATCAAGCTGTCCAGACTGTTCATTTAAATTGGCCATTTAAGCACAAAGTAAAAGGCATGTAAGCCAGGGAGCTCTTGGCGACACAGAACTTTGGGACATATATTTTATTCTAAAATAAATATCCTGATTGCTAAGGATTTACTTGCTCCTTTAAGTGTCAAATATATTATGGTCAATTTTTGTGTGAAAATTCCACCAAGTTGTCACAACCTTTCCTGATTTTTTAGTAAAAATCACAGAACAGGGTATGTCTTGTACGCTGTAATAATGTGATGACTTTTGAATCCCTGCAGAGAGGCAAGACTCTTTGTTCCTGTACCATTTAAAAATCTTACCTGTGTTTTTTAAAAATTTCTTTGTCCGCATTTCAGCAATGATAATCCTGTCACTCATTATTTACTATGGAGAAACTGTTATGATCTTGGGAACCCAAATAACACCCATACTTGGTCTTACCTGTGTTCCCCAAATAGACTCATATTATG
The DNA here is from genome assembly GCA_004024925.1 of Scalopus aquaticus. Lineage (NCBI taxonomy): Eukaryota > Metazoa > Chordata > Mammalia > Eulipotyphla > Talpidae > Scalopus > Scalopus aquaticus. The sequence continues at coordinate 101,820 of PVIJ01004723.1, read as the reverse complement.
TGTTGAATTTTTTTAAATTGAAACACTTTTTGATGGAGGGTCTGGAGAGTTCCACTTGCAAAACAAGAGCAAACTTGAGGTTTTTTCTCATTCCTCAGTTCATTGGCAATAAAACCATGTTTTTTTTTTAAAGCCATTTTTGGGCCATTCAGATAAATAAGATTGAGATTCTAAGACTGAGATAGTCATGGTGTCTTTTTTTTTTTCCTTTATAACATATCTATGTGTTTACTACATTATCTTCTAAAACATACTTTCATAAACTTTTTCCTTTACCTTAAACATAGTAGTAATTTATGGGTGTTTAGGTTACAGGCTCATTTTTATTACCCTGAGGGGTTATAGAGTACCAAAGCTATTTCTTTTTTCCATTAGATAAATTGCATAAAAATTCCCCAACTTTTCTGATCTCCATCTCCTGTTAGAAAATAAACGTTAATATTCTCAACAAAACAAGCAAGGTGAGCATGAAAAATTTGACTTAATTTTAAGGAGTCATGTGAATGTGACTATTCTTAGGTTTTTTAATTCATTATATGGACAAGAACAATAACCCTATTACTTTAGCAAGCTGTATTTAAGTGAGAATCTCTGATTGTTTTTCCCAAAACGTGTAGTTTAGACAGAGTGATAAAGATTTATGGAAAATGGAGTCAATGGGAAATCAGTCTTGTGCTAAGGATTAAGAGGGAAACATGATTTTTTGTTTATAGAAAACCAAATGAAAATTTTGCTTTGTAGGTATGTATACAGTTGGGCTTTAGTATTTAGTTTTGCAGTTTCTCAAAAACTTCTCTTTCATGCAATTTATAATGTATGATGCATCGTTTCATTGTGTACAAAGTTTATTTAAGAAATAATCGCTTTTCACATTTGTCAAAAGACTTCTGGAAGCATTTGAGAACTGACTGTTGAATAGCCTCCATGTTCGTCTAGCAGTTTTGGAGATGATCAATGATACTCCCCTACCTTACCTTTTCATTGCTATCTTCCTTGCTCCTTCACTGGAATGTAAAGTTCCATAAGGAAAGGTACTGTGTTTTGTCTGCTCTGTTCCTAGCACCTAGAAAGGTAGCTCTAAATTGGTATTTATTGAGTGAATGAATGATTTCCTTAAGCTACAAGTGTCTTTGCTTCAACTTCCTGGCCATACCTTTGTTTTTTAAGTGTCACTAGTCTGGCTTCTAACCTTTCCAATGCTTCAAGTTCCTTTCCCAGTAAGTACCCTGGTTTATGACCAACTTTTAGTCTTTTTCCCATCTTTTGCTTTCCAGCCTGTGACATTTAGAGTAATTGAGTAACTCCTGCCTCACTCCCTCTTAGCCACTTGTCTGGTTTTGTGATCTCAACTCTTTGAAAACTGCCTCTATTAAGGAATCTATACTGGCAGCTTTCACCTTTTTAAAAACTGAACCCATATCCCCTTCCCAAATTCTAATTTCTCATTAGGTACCTTGATTCTTTTTACCTTCTAGAAATTATAGCAAACTTTTAATTTTGCTCATGTTGTTTCTGTTTAACTTCCAAACCCTAAGGAATTAAAAATATTGTCGTCTATTTTCATTTATATTTTCTATTTTAGTGCCTTTTACATGGACTATTGTAACAGCTTCCCAAATGACTTTCCTACGTCCTTTTCCACGCTGTTTTAATCAGTTAATATAATTATCTGCTACCAGAGATCATGACTTTGTCACTGTCATGCCCCAGAATCCTTAGATCCTTTACTAAGTCTGAAATCTAATGCCTGTTTTGGTCCATAAGATCACACAGAGTCTGGCCCTATGTGACTTCAGCATTTTCATTGCCATCCTTCTAGAAGCAAAGTATTACACCAACTACCATTTCTTAAACTCTTACTCTATGCTGGGTACAACACGTAAGAAGACATGATATTGTAAAGGTTCTTAGTTTGTTTTGGAGCAATGTAATCTGATAATAAGTAGGATGGGTGTAGGTATGAGAAGGTAAGGCTGGAGGGGTATGCTGGGACCAGACCATATCTGGTTAGATGTGCTAAGGAGTTGGAAGTTGTCTTCTGTATGCAATAAGGCAGCAACTAGAAGGTTTTCACGGACCATTGCTGAGTTCATGCTTTATGTTAGATCAGCAACATGGGCTATAGTTTGAGAAATGAATTAGAAGGGGAAGGGATGGGAGATAGGGAGGTGATTTACAGGAGAGAGAATGAAGGCCTGGATTAAGGGAGGGAATGTGGAAAGGAGTAAGCAGATTAGAGATTTGGAAGGGAGAATTGATAATCACTGGGATATGAATTTTGAGGGAACAGGACAAAATGATTCTCTAACTTTCGGTTTGAGTAGCAGGAGAGAAAGCAGAGCATGATGATCATCCAAGAGAGGAAGTACCAGGGAGTGATAGCATCTACATGGGGGCAGAGGCAGGAGAGCTGTGCTTAGTGCAGTTTTGGACATGAAGTTGAAATAGCGGAGTGTGGCTCTGAGGAGAGAGACGCTGTGATGGAGACACTGGTTATCTGGCCATTGGTCTCCAAGCAATGATTCAGGCAGTGACGGTGGCTGAGAATGAGACACCTGCACTGAATGTAGGTAAAGGAGCTAAAAGGAAACTGTCCATTAGTGTGAGACAGGCTCACGATGGAAATAGTGTTAGGATATCCCACCAGTGATTGGACGCATGGGGTTCAGTGAAATGTCCTTATCTGGGTTCAAAGAAAAGGAGAACCAACATCATTCCTTGATCTTCACTTGGATTTCATTTCTCCTTCCTGTAGCTTGTTCCATTTTTTTCTCACTGAAGCTTCTTTCATTTTCTGCTCTGGCTAAGGAAATGGCATCAGATTTTTGTTATACCATGCATCCTTTGCTGTTCCGAAGGCTGCTCTGACCCTACGCATCCCCACACTTACTTTCCAGAAGTGATTTCTCAGGCACTTGTGCCTGTGGTGTTCTTGCTCTTAAGACTTTTTTTTTTTTTTTTAAGCATCTCAGCCATTTAGGGACACTGTCTGGAATCAGTAATAATAATAAGAGTGATTACAATTGATAATTTATTTCATTTAAAATTTTTAGCCTCCTCCAAACAACCAGTACCCATATAACATCTGCCTACCTCTGCTCCACCCTTTCCCCTATTCCTTCTGGTCGCCATTATCTGCTTTTTTGCGGAGTTCAAATTTTATTTCTTCTCTTGTTTGCATGTAATTGTTTTTTGCTTTTATATTCCACAGATGAGTCAAACCATCTGAAATCTATCTTTCACTTTTTGACTGAGTGCTTAAGACTTAAGGCTGACTTTTTGTTCTCTGCTTATCTCTCCGAGTAGGCTTGCAGTCCAGACAGTAGACCCCACCTTTTCCTCCACTTAGTGTTTCTCACCTATCCTAATGGCTTCTGTGTCTTCTCCACTATAGTTGCACCTGATGCTTTTTATAGATTCTGATTCTTATTCAGAAGAACAAAGTTCAGAGTTGGATCACTCAAAGTGTCTAAGGATTTATATCAGTTGGTGTATCATGAAGTAAATTCAAAGTGCCATCTTATAGTGTTTTTATAGCTAGAATGTTCTGTTTCTCACTCAGAAAAAAAAAAATGAGCAAAACAGGCTACAAGATTAGAGGCAACGTCTTGTCATTTGTCATTCTCGCTCTTTGGAACTTTCAGAAGAAGAGAACATATCTTTTGGCAGCTGCCCTCCACCTACTATTGCTTATTGTGAACAAAGTTTATCTCCTGGTTTCATTGGGTTGAGCTGTTCTGTGATTGTAAGCAACATTTTGCATCATTTGCACAGGCTGATCACGATACACTGTGAGCTCTGGTCTGAGAAGCAGGGGTCTGACTCATCCTGCCCCTTTCCTGACACTTTGGTAACCTCTGCTCAAGTGACTTGACCTCTTTTGTGCCTGTCTTTTTCTCATCTGTGGAATGAGAATCTATCTACTGGTTCCTGGCCTAGTTCAAAGGTACATTGTGAGCCCAAATGGAATGATGGCCTTTGAGATCCTTAGAACAAAAGCATCATGCACGTTAGAGAGTTCATTTCATAGGAATTGCAGGAGGTCAGGCTTTGGACACCGCCTTTATAGCCCATGGGTAAGCAGATCTGAAGCAAAGGCTGTAGCATCTGCTGTGTCAGGGTTCCCATAAAAGAGATTCTCCTCCCCAATGCCCAGAGGCTAAGGATGTGAGTGGAACCCTTTCCTAAAGAATGTCTGATCAGTTAGAAAATGTAAACACATCCTCAACATGGATGAGGAGATCAGCATACTTTAATGTTTAAAAAGCTATGCATCTTGATAAAGAGGTTTGTTGAAGAAAACAGAATTCAGGATTACTTGTGAAGAAAAATGGAGTGGGCAACAAATAATTTAAATGATAGTGTTCAAACTTGGACATGATGCTCAGTGTGTTGAATAGGTTCATTGCTGTGTTCAGATGAGGTTATAGGTATGTACTTCATGACACTGTGCCTTGCAGACAAAGATAGTCACTATTTCAATTCGTACCTATTTATATAGAGTAAAAGAACTTTTAGAAGTCATCCAGAAAGCACCTTTGACATGCGGACTCTTTAAAGGTCATTTGAGGTTAATTAGGTATAAAACCTCATAATAATGGAAATCTTTGTCATTGAATGACCTATATCAAATGGTAGAGGGATTTGACTACTTGGATAATACTTGGTAAAACAGTGGGGCATTAATAAGTGTTTAACCTTGTTGGTATGGGGATCACGAAGCTGTGTTTGTACTCATCACACTGGATCTGTAATAAAAGATTGAAATCTTAATTCTTTACTTATTAAGCCAGGCAATGTGTGTAGTAGCATATCATAATCATTCAGGGGCTATTTCTCCAGTTTCTGTCCTTAGAGTCAGACTGTGGATTAAGGATGGTGCACTTAATTATGCTTGCAGGCTAGCTCGCACATGGTAGCAACCTCGACAGATTACAGATGCAGCTGACTAAAGGTGAGATGGGGAAGCAAAAAGGAGAGGGCAAGTATGCTAATATCCTCATCCCTTAAGATGGGAGCATAAGACATAGTCATTAAAAGTTAGTGGAATTCTGAGTTGTGCTAGCCTGCATTCCTCATGGTTGCGAATGAGAGTTCCTGTTGCTCCACATCTTCATCCACACTTGATATGATCAGTCTCTTTCACTTGCGTTACTCTAATAGGTGTGTTGTGGTTACCCATAGTGGTTTAAAATCGTATTGTCCTAATGGCTAATTAATTAGGTTGAACATCTTATGTGTTTATTTGCCACTCTTAGATGTTCTTTGTTGAGTTACTAAACTTACACATTAATTCTATTTTGTAGCATGCCTAGGCTTTATTTATAGAGGTAATTAAGTTGTCTGAATAACATGTGTTTTAATTTGAAAAGTTGGTGTAAACACAAGTGAAGATGTGAGTATGAAAAATTACAAAGGTAATAAATAGAAGGATTAGAATAATCATATATCAAGTTTTGGGAGGAGGCCAGAGCAGTATGAGGAAAATTCCTGGTATGAATCAAGAACTGATGACTTAAGCATGTTATCAAGAGTTAAGGAGGTAACCACCAAGAGACCGAAGCAGAACAATTTTAGAATAGTTGTCTTAGGAGAAAGGAAGTAGTGGCAAGAACAGGGAAATCAAGACATGGGTGCTTTCATGAAGCCTCCTGTAGTGATGTGTTACCGCATACTTGCAGTTCTTCAATAAAAATAAGTCACTGGTGTATTGGTAATTAGAACATAAAGATAAAAAGCAATATGAAATAACTAAAATAGGTAGCGGTTAAGATCTGAGTATTATAAAATAAGAAATACTGGGCAACTAGTGTATAATTATGAAGTTGTATAAAGAAAAGAGAGACTCTAAACTTATAGTCCTTGTTGATGAGGATGTAACATTTACTCGGGTGCTTCCTGCATCCAGGCATTTTCTAAAGAATAAACATACATTAACTTGTTTAATGGTGCAACAACCTATCAGGTTGTTACTGTCATCATTATAAATGAGGAAAGTGCAGAGCAGAGACCTGCTGTATATTATTCAAAGCTACACAGCCAGGTTTCAATGCCAGGTTGATGAGTTCCAGAACTGTCTCTTTTAGCTCTGATATTATGTGTCAGGTTGGTCGGTGGCATATGGCCCCACCATGCATACATTTGGTGCTCTTTGATTCTATGATGAAACTTGTTCTCTAGACTCTCTTCTAAAGTGATACTTAACATTTTGTGGTTTGCTCATGTATTAGTACGTGTTTTGTCACCACTATCAGGTGGCCACTCACGTATTAATACGTGTTCATCTAGTCTCCGGTTTTTCACGCCATGGTGGATTTATTTGGAACTATTAGGAGCTATTTCTTTGATGGTACTCAGTCTGGAAGCTTTACACATTGTTTTGGTGAAAGTGTAAGATGTTTTATGAGAGATATTACAGTTTTTTTAATATCCAGTAGTTCAGGAGTTGTGTGTGTTTTATTGAATGCTTATACCATTCATGCGGTGGCACAGAAAATGGCTGGCCCCAAGGGCTGGTAAATTTAAAGGTCACCGGCACACAAAGTGTTAAATTTAGTTCATATTTTAGTAGGTTTCTTAGTGCCTTTTAACAGGGTCTTAAGTACTAGGACTATTCCTGTTAGTTGGGGGGAGGCCAGTGATAACGAAAATGTATGAAGACAATGGAGAAAAAATAAGAGTAAGGAATAGAATGATGATTATGGTGGTGGGAGACCCAGGAAATCCTCTCTGAGGAGAATACACATGAACATTGTCTTAGCTTGGTTGTTGTAACAAAGGCACTATAGGCTAGAAGCTTAAACAGCAAATATTTGTAAAGGTGCTGACAGATGTGGTGTATGGCGAGAGCCTGCTTCCTGTTGCAAATGGCTGTCTTCTCTGTCCTCAAATGGTGGAGAGCAGAGAGGAAGCAAGCTTGGCAATGGCCCTTCTGACAAGGGCACTAGTCCCATTCACAAGGACTTCATGATGTAATTACTTTGCAAAGCCCCTGCCTCCTAATCCCATTCCATTGGGGGTTAAGATTTCAGCATAGTAATATGGGAGGGGGGTTGCAGACATTGAGTCCATAACAAATAGAGATTAAGTGAGGTAACTAAGTGGACTGTGTAGATAGGGTTTGGAAAGCATTCCAGGCAGAGATAGTGCCCTTTGGTTGGTGCTACAAAGCCTAGGAAAAAGGCACCTGTTTGTGGTACTGTGTGGATGGCTAGAGCTGAAGCCGTGGAGGGGAAAACTTGGGGCCAGGGCAGGTAGAGCCTCACAAACTTGATGGTGACTTTGGTATTACTTTCAGTGTAATGAGAAGTCACTCAAAGGTTGAGAAAGGGAAAGGACATCAACAGGAATTTCCTGCACTGTACCTCATGAAGAGGCAGTATTTCAGAATAACGTTGAAAGTGAGAGCATTTTGCTGGTGGGTGAAGGTTTGAATAAAGTGCTAGGGAAATCAGATCCTCTGAGAACCAGGGAAGGTATCTGCATTCACCATATGTAAATATACCTTTCTAGAAAGAGGTTAAGGGCAGTAACAGCAATTAAGTTGTGAGTAGAAAGACATGCTCATTCATGACCCTGTCATTGATTATTTCCTATTTTTAATAAAGATAATGTATTTGATTACCATTAAAAAGTGTCTTTCATAGCTATGAAGTAGTAATTGCAAGGATACATTAGGAGACTGGTCTGGGGGCTGAATAAAGAGGTAAGGGCTTCTGAAGGAAAAGTTTGCTTGAATTTCAATAGCTAAGATATGGAAACAACCCAGATGCCCAAAAATAGATGATTGGATTAAGATGTGGTACATATACACAATGGAATACTATTCAGCATTCAAAAAAGATAAACACATGCAATTCGCAGCAACATGGATGGAGCTAGAAGGGATCATGCTCAGCGAAATAAGCCAGAAAGAAAGAGAAAAATATCGAATGTTTTCATTTATAACAGGAATATAGAAGAATCAAATAAGAAAGAGACATTCGGTGAGGGAGGGGGCGGGAAAGGGCTTAAAATGGGGGAGAAAAGAGCACAAGGGACTATGGTGATGGTTCACGGGTGAATCAGTGGTGGGTAATCTGTGGGGAATACACAATAATGTAAAGGATAGGAATAATAATTAAAAAATGCTATATATTAAAAAAAAGTTTGCTTGAATTTGAAATATTCAGATAAATGGAGACACTAAGTATCCAAGTATTCCTCTTCTTATATTTTTCTTTTAAGAACTTTGATTTGCTTACTTGAGATATATATGTGTATTAGATTAAATGACTATAAAAAAAGTGTGAATAAATCCTTAATTTCTGTTACCTATGACAAAAATTATATCTTGACTTATTTCTGGTAACTATTAAAAACTCTAGTCTAATTTACTTACCCAAAAAATAGAAGTGAGAAATTTCTCAACATGTTCAGTTGTTTTAAGAAATTATTATAGAAACAATAAAACCAAAGCTTTTTGAAAAACACTCAAATAGGGAAAGTATATTTCCGCGCGCGTGCGCGCGCGCACACACACACACACACACACACACACACACACACACACACACACACGCAGAGGTTTAGTTTCCAGAATATAAAAAGCACACATACGATTATATTCAACAACTACTCTTTATTTGGACTAATGGCTAAGAGTTAAGTACTATCATTTGTACATATCAGAATGATCAGTATGTGCAAAAACAATCACTCATATTATTTTTTAAAATGCATCCTGAGGTAATTGAGATTTAAAAAATATTAAGTTACAATGTTGGTATGGCTTGTAAAATTGGAAATACTTGTACATGATTGGTAGCATTCAAATTAGTACATACTTCTTGAAGGATTCCAACAATATTTTAAAAAGCCATTGCACTGAACATACTTATATCCAGTAATTTCTCTTTTCAGGGTGAAAAAACCAAGAGCAAAAAAATCTTGTTAGAACAATACTAACTTTAATAATGAAAAACTAAAAATTACTTCATTACCTAATATTTGGGGAAATAATTAAACGACAGCTGCTTATGACAATATATTGATTAGCTGAAGAAAAAATTGTATGGAAAAGCCTACAGAAAATAATTGGAAAAAAAGAGCTAAATTATGAAATTTATAATTAAGTATACTTACAAGGATAAGAAAGCGTGGAGTATTTTTGTTTTCCTTTTTTGGTATATCAATATGATATGGAGATATAAGATAATTCACATAAATAAAGGATATCATAAGATGTACAAAAGAATTCTTAGGGTCAACAAGATTTGGAGGACCTGATTCAATAACCAGGAACTGGTCCACCACATAGTTCCTCTAAAAGATGAGGCAATTGAGGAATACTTCACTAGACTAATTGGAACTAATGCTGACTCCCAAAAAGTGAGGTAGATCAGCAGATGAAATTTACTTTTGGGTAAAAAATTACTTCAGAGTTTTAGATTTATTTTCAGGGCCCATACCCAATTATGTTTGAAAATCCCATAGAAACAAATTTCCCAATTCTGAACAGATAGCACTTTAAGTAATATCATTTACAACTAAATTACAGAAAGGCAGAGAATTTCAGTAAGCCCACAGAAGTCACTATAATGGAATTTGACCTGAACTATATTGAGAAATAAAACTCTTGGGTTTGTCGCATCAGATTATATTGGAACTCAACAGTAAATGCCAAGGATTTCACTGGGTGCTTAAATGGGTCCTGCCCATTTTATGTATACACTAAGTAGAAGTATAAATCAAATAGAACAGAAAAAGGAAAGGGAAAAAAGGTTTTCAATTGTTTTGAATTTAAAGATTTTGTTCCAATGTATCCCCTTTTCACAAGAAAGGAGCCAAAGAAAAGGGGCCCCATATCCCTGAGATGGGGCCAAAATGGGGCGGTGGCTTCCTTGCAATCAGTCGATGCAAGATATCCTCCTGATATCTTCAATCATTAACAGGTAAACAGATATGACCTCCATAACCACCACTGTTAAGAAAAGTTACCTTTAGCACGAGCCTGTGGATCCCTTTTTAATAATGCATAATAATTTGGTGTCAAGGGTCATGGATCTTACTTGAATTCTGCTTCCTAATCTTAGGGACTATTCTAGAACTCTTGCTGCTAACAAGTTGTGGGTTTCCAGACAATTTAACTTCAGTTTATGAGTATTCTTCCAATTAACATTAGTTTATGAAGTGAATATCAATTTAGCATCAGTTTATGAATATCTGTCACGACATTATGATTTCCGATACTCTTGACGTTGGGATAAGGTATATATGTTCTGGAATGGGAATGTGAGAAGCAAAGTTGACACTGCATGTGTAGTATCTAAAGTGATCCCATCGCTTTGTCTCCCCAGCAGAATGTTGTAAAATGAGGTAAATGTGGCCTATTCTCAATGTATTATCGAGAGGATTATTGAGATAAAGGAACAAGAGAGAAGGATCTAAATAAATGCTACATCCTATCACATTTTATATGCAGAGTTTTTTTGTAACATAGTGTGGGCAAAAGAGAGTGGGATGGGGAGGCAACAGAAAATTCAAATGAAATGTGGGGGGAATTTATGAGCCAGGTAAACTCATTTAATTAGGGGAAGATGATGAAGGGTGGCAAAAAAGCTGGATGTGCCAGGAATTAAGGTGAAAGTCAGCCTAAGGGTTCCAAATTAAGTCTCCAAGATTGTTGTTGTGACCTTTGTTCTCTCCAGATTTGAAGATAAATGGTGTAGACTGGTGCTGGCTATGAAATTACTTTTGAGAGAAAAACACTTTAAAGTGTGAGAATGTTGTAATTATGCTCTTTGTTTTTTAAAGTTGCTTCTTTTTCATTGGAAGTATTTCGTAATTTGCAAATTGTCACCCGTTTATGATGTGGGTGGAAGGAGGCTTAGAAGCCTGGGAGACTACTTTCTGCTCCTTCCAGCTCATTTTCACTTTCTTGGGACTCTGAGCTTCCCCCAAATCCCTTTAGCAGGGTTCTAGTGAACTAATCCCAAGGTACAATTAGTTCTAGATGCTCCTGAAATCTTTCTCATGATCCTTGAATAAATACTAAAGTGGAGAAGATAAACATTTAAAAAAAAATTTCTCTTATGGGACTTATCAACTTAATGGTGTATTTTCAGTTATTTGCAGGGGTGTCTTAGCTCCCTGTTGGGTTATAAGTTCCCTGAGGGAAGAAAGGTCTCTTGTTTATTTTTTAATATTTAGACTTTTGTCCAAAACCATTTACTCCCAAGTTTTGCTGACTGACTGAATTATATGAATCATATATGTTTATTTCATAGTGCTATGTAAGAAATCTATAACTAATGATTTGGATTTTTGGCATATTTGGATTCAAAGGAAATTCATTCTCATACATTTCTAACTTATCCTCTGCTGGTAATTTCCCTTCAGCCCACATAGGTATCAACCACAGTGTGTTTTACTCAGTATTCTCATTTGTTTGGAAACTCAGAATTATGGCCACCTACTGTTTGTGAAGGGAACATCAGAAGACAGGGTTGCTGATCCCAAGTCTGCTAGCTAAACCAGAGAAGCTAGTGGGGCCTGACAATAAAAAAAAAGATTTATTTTATTCAACAGATGTGGGGAGGCCAGTGTTCTTCCTGGGAAAGGCATTCAGGAGCCCTCAGAGTTAAACAGCAGCGGCCACAGAAGAGAGGAGGCAAGAGCCCAGCTGAGTGGAGAGGCCTGCCTGCTCCGTAGGCAAAGCCTGGCGATGCTTGTTTGGATGGAGTGGGCATTATAGTCAGTGGCTGGCACGGTGTGCAGGCATTCTTTAAATTCTCATCCTCCAGTGGTGGTGGCAGTGGAGATGGCGGTGGTGATGGCAGCAGTGGTAGTGATAATAAAGAATATGAAATCTTGTACTAGTTTTGAGGCTTTACATTTTCGATACCTTTTCTGTAATAGAAAGAAAGGTTGTTTAATGTGGGTGTGGGCCACAAGGTGACTAAATGTGTACTTGTGTAATGAAATTGGTGGTAACATTGTTGGAAAATCTAAGCTGATCATCCAGCCACAAAATTGCTAGCAGGGAATGGGAGGCAGATGGCCAGTGAGAGCCTTGCAGTGGTGCTTGCTCGCCAGCGTGGTGCTGGGTGCTGCTGACTTCTCATTGCACATGGAACTGTACAGGCTTGCACTTTTTTTTTGTTTGTTTTTCTCTGTTCTTTTCTGTGCTCATAACTCATCAGTCCTTTGAACAGTTAATATGTGAAGTGGGATAGCTAACCACAGTGCTTCCTAAATAATTTTTTTTAGTGCTGTCTCCCTTGAGTCCTATGCTCAAACTCTGTGTGAATTTTAGACATTTTGGGGTGGGGAAAAATCGAATAAAAATTTTCCTGTCAGTTTGAGCTCAAACCAAAGGTTTCTAACTTTCCCTCTGAATTTATCACTAATTAAAATACCTGTGCCATGTAAGGGATTATTAAAAGGCAGTGGAATATTCTGTGGTGGTGAAGAGTTTGAATTCGGTTTCAAATTTTAGCTCTGTAACTTGTGATATGGGAGTGTCACTCATTCTTTATTCCTCAGTGTTTTCAGCAATAAAATGGGGGCAATTATGTGCCTACCTCATTGAGTTGCTGTGAGATAAACCCTCAAATATTTGCTAATATTTATTGGACAATTTGGATGATCATTGCAAATGAAGTTCACTGAATTAGGAGCATACAGTGTAGTTGAGATATGCCCAAGAAACACACCAGCAGTGCTGGAAATGCAGAGTTAGAGTGGGCCTCTGAGAGTTGAGAAGGGCAAGCTCACTTCTGTGTGGGAGGTAGGCAGGGTTAGTGAAGCTAGAAGAACCTAGAGAATGGGAAAATGTCCTGTCTTGGAAGGAAGGAGAAGAACAAAGCTTTAAAGCTACACCCAACGTATCTCTGCTGCCTGGTTAAGAACTTGGCCTGTGAGGACTGGAGGTAGCAGGCAGGTGAGCCCAGAATGTGCCCAACAGACTAGATATGGAAAATCTGTGTGACTGATATTACTTCTGTGGCTTCCTGCTCAAGTGGTCCGTAAACTCACAGACAGGGGAATGTCCCTCCTGTCTATGGGCTAGACGAGGAGAAATAGGATTGACAAAGAGGGGAAAACATGCCTGTCTGTGAATGCCTATCTACACTGTAGATCTGTGAATCTACAATGTAATAAAGGAACCATTCTTCAGAGCATCTGTGTTAACTTATAAGGAACCAAGAGAAGGCAATGGAGAGAGGAATGTGTTTTCAACAAAAGGTACTGGGAAAACTGGATAGATAGCTGCATGCAAAAAAATGAAACCTCACACCATTCACAAAAATTAACTCAAAATGGGTCAGAGACCTGATATAAGACTTCAAACCATAACAAATATAACAAATATAAGAAAAAACATTGGCAAAACACGCCATGACTCAGGTTTCAGGGATGTCTTTGGGGACCCGACTCCAACAGCAAGGAAAACAAAAGTACAAGTAAACAAATGGGACAACATCAAGCCGGAAAACTTATGCACAGGAAAAAAGAAATCATTAAAACAAAGATATTCTACAGAGTGAGAGAAAATATTTGTACTTCATACATCCAACAAGGGGCTAATATCCAGTATCTACAGAGAACTTTGCTCCAGCGAAGACATACAAATAGCCAACAGGCACATGAGAAAATGTTCATCATCACTTATCATCAGGGAAACGCAAATCAAAACCACAAAGAGATACTACCTCACACCTGTGAGAATGGCCCATATTAAACATATAACAGAAACAACAGATGTTTAGTAGTAGAGAAAAGAAGGAATCCTCACACTATGTTGGTGGGAATGTAGACCAGTCCAGCCCCTCTGGAAAACAGTGTGGCAGTTTCTCAAAATATTAAAAATAGATGTTATATGATCCAGCAAATCCACTCCTAAATCTCTCTGTGAAGACTATAAAAACACTGTTGGGAGGAACGTATGCACTCCTATGTTCATTGCAGCACTATTTACAATAGCTAAGTTATGGGAACAACCTAAGTGCCCGGTGACAGATGAGTGGATTAAGAGATGTGGTGTATATACACACAATGGAATATGATGCAGCTATGAAAACAAGCAGTCTTGTTATTTGCTTTAAGATGGATGGAACTGGAGAGGATTTTGATAAGCAAAATAACTCAAAAGAGAGAAAGATGCTTATGATGTTACTCCTATGTGGAATATAAAGAAACAAAGGAACTTAAACTAAACCAAAATAAACACTTTAAATCTGACTACAGAACTGAGGCTACCAGGCAAGGAAGATGAAGGGGGAGAGTGAAGAGGGGGCTATGTAGTGGAGGATTTGGGGTACTTAGGTGGTAGGTGTGGTATAATATGCATCTGAAGAAGTATAAACCTGTACCACTAAATCATGCACTGTGTTGTAAACCAATGTTGCTTTCATAAAAAATATAATCTAAAAAAAAAAAGTAGGAGGAAAAAGACCAGTTTGATGTTTGCGGGGATCTGCTAGCAAATAGATGGAAGTTAAGGCTGATCATACCATTTTGGTACAAACTATAAAACTAGAGGAAGCAATGGGAAATCACCATCTAGTTTCTCCTGTATGGATAACACTGGTCAACAGTGAGATCATAACTGACTTTAAAAGGCCCTAATCTGTAGTATCTTGGTGTGCTGAACATGAATATAATCCTGAAAATTTTTTATTAGCTCTTGTTTTGAAGATCTCTCATATAATGCATTTTATATGTTTCACTGTGTAAATTTATCCAGTAGGACTGCAACAACATCCTTTATCAGCCTAGAATGATGTAATATTGCATCGCATTGCATAATACTATCGTGCACACATCATTCAGAGTGGATTGCATCATTTTCTGATGCAATGCAATGCTACTGCCAGGCAGCTGCTGAATAAGCTGACGTCAGCAGTGCACTATAGAAAGCCCTGTCGGAAAGGTTGAGCATTGAAAATATTTCAGACTTTGTGTGAGACAGTTTAAGCTACTGTTCCATAGAACTGTTATTATTTTATCCATTTAGGCACAATACAGAACAGGAATGCCTTGAAAGTGCGTTAATAGCATGGACAATTTCTGCTCTGTTTGTGGGGAAGTGACATTTGCCCACCAGAAGAAAAGGATCACTTCTCAAGTGAAAAAGTCTTATCATCTTTACTTTGGATGCAAGGTTGGTGACCACGACAAGCCTTGGGCCCCCACATATATGCTGTGCTACATGTACAACACAGCTTTCACAGTGGTGAAATGGCAAAAGACCATCAATGCCATTTGGAGTCCCCATGATGTGGAGAGAGCCAAGCAACCACATAAAAGACTGTTCCTTCTGCTTGGTTCCTCCTCTTTCCAGCAGAATAACAAAGCAAAAGGAGTCAAGAATAGTCTACCCAAACATTCCGTCTGCATTGAGATGACCAGTTAAACAACTTGCTGCAGGGTGATGCGAAACAAGCATGGAATGCTTTTCACGTAGTGTCTACAGACCTTCTTGGGAATGTTAGGGCAGAAAACTACAAGGAACTAGTAGAAGACATGCTGATGCAGTATCAGAAACCTGGCTGCAATATGTCTCTAAAGAACCATTTCCTTCATTTCCATCTGGATTTCTTCCCTGAAGACTGTGGTATGGTTAGTGATAAACACGGTGAACATTTTCATCAAGATACCGCATCAATGGAACAAAGACACCAGGGAAAATGGTCCACTACAGTGTTGGCTGACTACTGCTGGACACTCCCCAGAGATGTTCCTGAACAGCTGTACACGAGACCAGCGAAGAAATCTAAGTAGTCTATGACATGATTTTTTACAGGTATTAACCGTAGGCCTGTTGCTATTGGCATGCATTTCGTGATGTAAACATCCATTTATTGCAGATTACAAAAAACTAGAGCCAAAATTAGAATTTGACTGCCATATTCATGCTGAGCACATACAAATTGATAGGAAATGACTAATTTTATTTCAGTGATACGACTTCTGTAAAAATTTGTTGATCAATGTAATTAAGTTAAAAGAAAATTTAATACACCCTTTGCCTTTTGGGGGTCACTTCCTAGACTATAACAAAATAACTACCTAGTTATTTTGTATACTTTAACCCTGACTACTAAGGGAGAAAATCTCTTGGTGTAATGTGGAAAATAAAGGCACCATTGAAGACATTGTTCTTGGAATTATTTTTAGCAATTTTTAAATTTCAGAAGATTTATAGATTCAGAGAATTCCGGGAAATATAGTGCATCTAATTTTCATGTACGTCACAACCAGTTTCCTCTATCATTCCCTTACATGAATATATTTATCTTAGTTCATGAACCACTTACTCTGAACTAAAGTCCATTCTTTCAGATTTACTATTTTTCCTATTTCCCTTTTCTTGGTTTTAGAATTCCACATGGTATTCTACATTGCATTTATGAGTCATGTCTCCTGAGGTTCCTTTAGGTTGTGACAGTTCCTCAAATTTTCTGTGTCTCTGATGACCCTGACGATTTTGAGAATTATTATCAGGTGCTTTGTAGAATGTGCCTGAGTTGAAATTTGACATTTTTTTTAATGCTAGACTGCAGCAGCAGGTCTTGGGGAGGCCTTGTGCCATTTCATCTCATCAGGTGAGCACCTCACATGCTGCTCCCTGACATCTCTGTTGGCGTTGAGCTTGACTACTTAGCTCAAGTAATGTTCGTTGGATTTCTCTGTGAGGTTATGGTTTCGTTCCCATCCCTTTCCATCCTGTACTGTTGGGAAGATGTTTCTATGATACATGCAGCCCACACCTAAGAAGTGGAGAGCTGTGCTCTCCTTTACAGAGGAGAATTTATAAAAACTATGTCGAACCCTCTACATAGGAGATTTATCCATCCTTCTCCCCTACTCTGTGTGTGTGTGTGTGTGTGTGTGTGTGTGTGTTCAATCTTTTATATCATCATGGGCTCATGTATATGATACTTTGAGTTTTAATCCAATACGACTTTGTTTTCCTGCTCATATCATTCCAGTTTTGCCTTCTTTCTTGCTTCCTCTTTCAGTTGGCTCCTATATCATTGTGATTTTGTTTGTTGTAACACCCCCTTTCTTAAAGTATAAGACAGGCTTGGCTCATCTGATATATTCCCTGTGTTAGACCTCTTGGAATTCTCATCCTAGAGAAAAAACTTTAGTTACAAGTCACTGAGGCTTTAGGAGAACAGATTTTAAAACAGTCCATGGAAATACATTGGATCACATGGTTTTGAATGAAGAGGTGACCCAAATGGTGAAGTGTTTTTCTGACTACACGAATATAATGAAATTTCATGAGAGAGATGGGGAGATGGCATTCAAAAGAACCAATGTGTCTATAGAGGACATTTTATGATGAATTTGCATTTTAACAAAAGCACGCACAGAAGACTTGTCATTGAACTGAGTTTTCTGAATTGGATCATCAAACATTACTCAGCTCTGGTCTGTTCGAACAGTTTTGTGACAAAACTGGCTGAAGGAAGCTTAAAGGTAAGCACCTTTAAGTCTGTATCTAAATAGGAGCTCTTTCTCCGAAGTCATCTCTACTAGTACTTCATTTACCCACCCAACAAATAGGTCTGGAATGCCCCTACATCTGAACTCATTTAGGCTCTGGGGATGCATCAGTGAACAAAGCTGCCAGAGTTGCGCCCTCGTGGAATGTACATTCTGCTTCAGGGAGATGGGTGACAGATAACTACTTGGGGGCAATGACAGATGGTAATACATGCAGTAGAGAAAAGTAAAGCAGAGTTAAGGGGATGAGGCATTCTGGGGTTGGGCAGTGGGATTGTTATTTGATATAAAATGGTTAAGAAAAACCTCTTCATAATGACATTGGAGAAGAGAATGGAAGGAAGCAAGGTAATGAGTCATCGAAAGACAAATGGTATGCCACGCACAGTAGACTTTGACACACACACACCAGAAAGGTTCAGCCTAGCTAATAAAACTATTTACACAAGAACAAAATGACATTTTGTTAGAAATCATGGAACCACATTTAAGCAATAAAAAGGCATGCTGGTGAGGTTGTAGGGATAAGGAATACTCACCTATTTACCAATAATATAACTCTGTATTTGGGAGATCCAAAAGATATTCATGCCCATAGTTCTGGACATTTCATACTTAAGGCAGAGGAAAACTCTTTGGGCAGAGCTTAAGGAAGTGCAAACAGTATGAAGGAGTGTTCTTGGAATGTTCCAGGAATAGACAGTTGGACAAGAGGCTGCAGCGAAGTGAGTGAGACAGAGTTAGCAGGGAAGGGCAGAGAGATGGGTTGAGTGAGAGCAAACATGTGCCAGGGAGGGGGTGTACTGCATGCTTTGGGGGATGCCAGTCAGGTAGAGTAGATGTGAGTGGCTCTCTCAGAGCTCGTATCCCTTGGACCTGGGCTTTTTCATTGAGGAGACAGAATTCACTGGAGGGTTTTAAATTGAGAAGTAAAATAATCTGATGCCATATTTGAAAGGAGCTACTCTGACTGTTATCAGTTCTAGGGACTCAAGGGTAGAAATAAGGAGATCTATTAGTTTTAATCTATTAGTTTATTTTAATCTTACTGTATTAATCTCCATCTACTTGCATGTGTATTTTTATGATAAAAATTGCCTACATATAAATTTCCCATCTGTGTATGTTAATATTTTTCTTCTATTTCCATACAGTCCTCAGGTTTATAATTTTAAATGGTTGTATAATAGTCATTGTTAGTTAGCCATTGTTCTGTGAAAAATTATCTCAAGTTTAGTGATATAAAAGGACACACATTTATTGTCTTGGGGTTCTGGAGGTCAGAATACCTAAAACTGAGATGTCAGCAGGGCTGTTCCTTCTGGAAAGGCTCTAGGGGAGCTTTCTTGTCTTTTCCAGCTTCTAAAGGGGGGATCCATGTTCCTTTTACTCCTGCCTCCTTCTAACTTTAAAGTCTAAGTATAGCATCTCTCTTGTCCTTGCCCTGCCCCTCTCCCCTTCTGTTGTCACACCTTCTCTGGCTTTGACCTTTTTACCTCCGTCTTATATAGTCTTGTGGTTACATGGGCTCACCCATGTAATTCTCCTCTTCTTTAAATCCTTTATGTAATCACAGCTCTATATACAGTGGAATATTCATGACTTCTGGGGATTAGAATGTATGCATCTTTGGGGGAGGCCATTGTTTGGCCTTCCTCAATTGTTCATGGTTCATTTAACCATCCCCATTATTGCATACTTAGAGTGTATCCAGTTGGGACTACTATGAGATTCCTAAAAGGTCTGTTTGTATACTTGAACCTTTTGAAATTTCGGTATGTGTCTCTTAAGACAATGTTCAGGTGTAGGTTTCCTGGAACAAGGGCATGAATATTTTATGTATTTGTTCTCCAAATAAAGTTGTATTTTTAGTAAATACATATGGGCATTTCCCTACAGCCTCACCAGCATTTTTTTTTCCTCATTTAAAGGTGTGTTTGTGTAGTTTGCTACAAGATGCTGTTTTCCCCTCCTCAGATTTTATTGATTTGCCAACTGTTAATAGAACTTTGTAATTTTGAGATTACAATTTCATACCTCCCTATGTAAACCTTCTACCAAAGTCATTTTATTTGTATTAGCTTAATTTCTTTTCTGGATAGACTGAACTATTTTGGTTATGTGTTGGAATGTGTGTATCTTAGTATGTAATGTATATGGTTTGCCATTTGTATTTTGAGAATAATGTTTTAGTTTTTCCTTTCAGTTGTAACTGGATCTACAGGAATAGAGATGGAGTAAACTTAAACAAGAGGGTAATTAATCGGTGGCATATCCAAAACTATTTTGCTTTCACTTTTCCATGAAAGGCAATGGTCTTTAGAATGAAAGAGCATTATTGGGAGGAATTTGGAAGAGAGTAGAGTAGATTCTTTGAGTGATTCCACATCTCTGGGGCACACTAAGCTGTATCTGGGGGCTCTGAAGGAGCTAGTCGGTATCATCTCAGAGCCACTGCCAGTGATCACTAAGTAAATCTTGGAGCCTGGGAGAGGTTCCATAGACCAGAGACATGTAAATGTTTTGCATCAGCTTTGGAAAAGGTTGAATTCCTAAAATTATCAGTGTAGAAGCTAGCTCCTTTGCAGAATTTCTTAATTATCATCATAAAAACGAATGTGTCAGAAGAAGAGATTGCATTGATCCTTAGGAGCCACCATAAATCTACTAATGTGTAGTGACTGATTAAAAAATCTTATCTAAAAAGGAAATGTGTTTAATTGACAGAGGAAAAGAATACCATTGACATCTACGCATTTGACAAAAAGCCCTGACAGGGCTTCTTACATACATAATAGAGGAAAAGTTGGATGGTAAAATCATTTCATAGCTGATTTCTATTCCTATGCTATAGCATAGTTAATGATTGACTGACAGTCATCTGGGAAAGGAGATTTCCAGTAGCAGGTATTTCTTTGGCTCCGAATTAAGAACAACCCTTAGGATTTGGTTAGAAATCTTAGAAGTCATATTTTAGTGGCTAATGACACAAAGTTCAATGGGTTAATCATAAATCTATGGAATAAATATTCACATATTTATTTAAAATGACCAAAATAAACTATTTTAATACAAATAATGAGAATTTTGAAAAACTAAACTTGTTTTAAGAATTGAAAGTATGGTTTATTTTCCTTCTTTTTTATCCTTTCCTGAACATTCCCAATTAAAAATGAAAACAGCTCTGAATCATTGATAGTGTTGTCAATCAATGTTATCTCTAGGAAAAAAAACAAAAAAGGAAATTTTTAAGGAAAATAAAATATGAAACACTTTATGAGAAAAAAGAAGGTAATAGTATTTGCATTGTGGCAATGATTTTTTTCATACTTTATTCACATCAAGTGGTAGGCCTGTGGGTTCACTGATCTGTGGTTGATATGAGAGCATGGTGTAGTGTAAAAATTGCTGGAATGAGACGAAAGATATTGGTGCTAACTCCGGTCTAACCACAGACTAGCTGTCATGTTGGGCAAGTATTTGGCTTTGCCTTTTGGTCTGAGTTTTCTTATCTGAAGTTGGGTGTGGTGGAGGGTGGGGTGAAGCTAATCACTTTGCCCCATTCCTGCTCTTATGTTCTGTCAGCAGTTGCAAGTTCATTCTCATGTTCCCCAGTAAATTTGGCTAAAATTCTAAACTAAATGGTACCTTCCAGATTTTGTAGATTAAACAGACCCTTTCAGCTCTCTCTGAAAAGGGATCATTTTTCTTTTAACCCCTTTCTTGGGGTTCTGTTAGATCATTCTTACTTTAAATCCTGTAATCCAAGTTTATGTAGGTATTGCACTTGAGCCCTTTTTAAATGTAGGAACTCCAGCTGCTTTTCATGTTTAGGATTCAGGCCCACCCCTTGGGATTTCAGCATGAGGATGGATATTCTCCTTCACCAGCCCCAAAAGTTCTCAGTGGATTTACTCAAGACGGATTTGCCTTTAGCATCTCCATTCTCATTGGCTTTCGTGCACGGTCTGGCTACCGTCAGCTCCCCTCACTCCCTTCTCCGCCAGCTTCCTCCCAGCACCACTATTTCGATTTAGTTAAAACCATAGTGAACATTTGACTTTGAATTTTTAAACTTCATACTTTGTTTTCCATGTTATTTCTAAAGTGGTTGAAAATATTTCATGTACTTTAGTTTAATCTTGCCTAGTTTACAATATCAGGCATGATCTAGTGTTTTTATTTTTGCTGTTATGGAACACAGTGTATCTTCATAAAGTCTAAATTTTTGCTTTTTTTGTCTTATTAAATTCTCAGAGTTGTAAGTCTCTAAGATGTATGTTGGTGTGGTATTGGTATTCTACTTTGGATACCTTTACTTTGATTGACAGAATATAGAAGAAAGAAAGATCACTTTAGCACATTACATTTTTCCTTAAGACTTTAAAGTATTTAAGAATTCAGCATTTATATGCAAACATGTAAGTTTCAGGCTGCTCTAGGACTTCCCTCAATACCAATATAATTTTGGTGGGAGGAATATTTTACAACTGAGATATTTTAAGTGGCGGTATTTTCAGCCTTCTCTTAACTAAATTTCTCCTTGGGCTTCTTCTACTATGAATCCTTTCTGGTATATTTTCACAGCTCAGTTCAGGCACTCCCTTTTCTTCTGTGCCTTTGCATGCTCTGGCTTTGTCTTAAATTCATGTGACATATACAGCTAACTAGGTTCTAAATCTAAGTTAATTACTGTTTAACCCTGGAAACTGGCATTTTGTCCAGACCCCTGCATGTTCACTGCCTTCCCTAAGTATATCTTACTTCTTGTACTATGTCTCCGGTTAGCATGTAGGGCAAGAATAAAGCCCCCTAGCGTGGCTGTGACTAGGGGTTGACTCTCTTATCTGAAAAACAGTTCTTGGACTTGCCACCTGTGGCCAGTCCCTCTCTGCTCCTATGTCCTTGGAGGCTACCTGCTCACCTCTTGCCTAGAAAGCTTTCCCAGCTCAACCAGTGCAAAATAAGCAGAGCAAAACAGGAAGCAGCTTCAATGTGATCTAGAGCGCCTCTGTATACATGTTTGCATTGAAGGTCTGGTTTTCCCCCGTAAGTTATGAAAGATCTTGGAACTGATCTGTTCGTCAAATTTACATGGCACCTTGTTCCATGAATATGAAGAAGTCTTCATATTTATAAACAAGAAGTACTTAAAGCCTTTAGGATATGGGTGCTTTCAAGGAAGGCTTTCAGTCTGTGATTTCTGTACATTTTGGAACTGGACATATGTTAAATAGTTCTAATACAACACGTTACAATGGAATGGAAGTTAAGGTGCTATTATATATGTGTAGTTGTCAACAGCACACAGCCGGAGTAACCTTTTTCTTCTCTATAGTCATAGAGAGGCCTAGCCCACGCACAGAGGTACCTTCTAGTCATTCTTATCTTGAAAGCCTCTGAGGTAGGCATCTATGCCATGCAGGAGTAGAAACTTTGTAACCAAGACTCTGGCTCAGTAGCTCATGTGAGGCCATGAGGTCTCCTTTAGCAACCAAGCTGTTTGCATGTCATAAAAGTATGATATGACTCTAGGCAAATATTTATTTAGTGAAATGTGTAGGTGTGCACAGTAAGAATTTCTCCTTTCTTATGGAGTATTTCCTTATGAAGTTCATTAGTCCCTGACTTTAGAACATGGTGCTATCTTGGGAATGGCACAGATGATCACTCTCACAAGATCTAAGTTCAAGCCACCATTTAGCTGATTCTCCACTAGGTGTAAGACTTCAGGCTTATTAGTCATCTGAGGGGCCAGAGGGGTTTTGTCTACACAGTTGAGAGGGGTGAGAACTATTGTATTAGGTCATCTCTAAGGATTCTGTCAACTTTAAATTCTACAACTAGCATTTTAAATGCCATTTTACCCCTTTTTATTTAAGTACTTGCCCATTTAACCAAACTTAAACAATATAGACTATGAAGGAAAAAATACCCTATGTTTCTGTAACGGAACAATTGGTCTTATTTTGGATTATTTCCTTCCAGTTTTTTTCCTAAGCAGATCGAGACAAGAATGTGTAAATTAGTATGTACATGTATTTCAAAATTATAATCATATGACATGTACATTTTTGTACACATCAGATGACTTGTCTCATTTAACATTACGCTGGTACCATCTGAGTAAGCGCTTAGATCTTTTTTTAATGCAAAACCAGATTCCTTTGGTCATTTCTATAGATTGTTTTGTCTTTTTTTTTTTTTTGTAATTTTCCGTATGGACACAACATTGTAGCACTTGCCAAGCTAAACACACTTGGCTTATGAACATCCTGTAAAGTACAGCCAGCATATGCCATTCCAACCAACGAGCAGTAGGGAATATGCCTTCCTGCCACCACTGCATGGGCAAGAGGCTGCTGCAGCCAGGAGTCAGAGTGAGGGTGCTGAAGGAACCCTAAAAATTGGCATGTATTTATGACCCATCATTGTCTCAAATGACCTCATAAATAGGCCTAACTTAGGCACAGCCAGGTGATAGGGGAGAGAACCTTGGAGACGAAGGCCCTGCTCTGCCTCTCACCCTGTCTCCTTTACACACCTTCTCCCTGCCCCAGTTACCTCGCACTCCTCCTGGGCCTGTTGCATTTTGTTCACTGCTACAGATAAAGTTCTTATCACATATTAACTGGATGTTTCTGTAACAGTCATTGGATATAGGGAGGGGTGGAGTAGCTTAGTAGATTGTAAAGAAATAAGGACATTATATCTCCCCCACTTTCTGCCTCCATGAATTTCTCTGGATGATAATCTTATTTGTATGTGAAGACTATGCGAAGCTGAACTTTCTGAGTATTCAAAAATTGTTTTCTAGTATTTTTTGTGTGCTTCTATACCATTGTTCATTTACATTATTGATTATATTGATTGGGGTCGGCTTGCCTGGAATTTAACACCAGAGAGCCTATAGTAGAAATACCAGATTCCATGGGAAGCTTTACTACCTCAGTAGATGTACTTTAAGGTACCTTCTAATTCTAAAGTTCTATGATTTATAGCACTGTTCCTATGGGAAAATGCATTCCAAATTCCAAACAGCTGCGTTTTGGAACTCAATTCCTTTGAGAGTTGTGGGCCATCTATCTATAAAGTCATCTTTAAATGTGCAGGTAGGTGTATATAACTTGCTTTAAAGGTAGATCACAGTAATAAAACCACTTTTGAGCCCTTATTATATGTCAGGCGCTGTAAGAGCCTCCATCCATTCCCTCATTCTCCTCACAGTGATTCTTTGAGGTAGGCATGATTATCTCCATTTTACAGATGAAGAAGCTGAGGCCCAGCAGAACGAAGACGTGACTGCAGACCCAGCCAGCTCCAAATCTTATGACCTTTCTTCTTTGGTGCCTGATGCCTCCCAGCCCTGTGCTAGCAAGCCTTTCCTCTTTCTGCTTCGCCCCCAAAGGGCCTTCCACAAGAAAGGTGAAAGTTCATTCTTTTTCTAGTTTAAGGTAGTATTGTTGCTCTGACAGCCCTGAAACATCCTTTCCCTTAGCTGGAGTAACATGGGCAAAGAAAGAGTGTTTGACAAGGGCTCACAGGCCTGTAAAAAGAGTAATCTCAGAAAGATCTTTTATAGAAAATAACAGGAAAACATCCAGTTATGAGATTCAAATAAATATTCTAAAAATAACAGAGAATGCAATGGGGTAGTCAACAATGATAGATATGATCTTTCTTTAAAAAAAAATTTACACTAGTCACATAAAGCTAACTTTAATGTGAGACAGGGTACTCATTTGTTTGTTTATTCACTTAACAGCCAACAAACTCTTATTGAATCTTCTTATGTACCAGTTTCTATACTAGGCCCCAAGAGACAAAAAATTGAATGAGGTACAGTCCCTGCCTTTAAAGAGTTCAAGCCTATAGAAACACCTTTTAAAATCATCTCAATTTTAAATGAGCTCTCCTAAGAGTAGGTCATATGTGTGAGGAGCAATGTATAGTCCATAGTATGAATTTGGTAAGCAGTGTTCCCAATAACATGATGACTTGGCCACTGTGTATTGATTTGCTAAAACACACTGACAGATGTGCTGGGATGGTTGACTTTTGCACATTGGCTTGACCACGCTGCTAGTATATTGTCGATGAGTTCGTTTCATATGTCACTGACCTTCTCAAGATTTGCTTTTCCTGATGTAAGGCAAAGAATGAAAGGGGTTAGAGGGACCCTCTTCTTGTGATCATTGTCCTTGGGTTTACTGCTAGGTGTGAGTTAGGCTCTGAGTTTCTCGCCTGTTTCTCATGGAGCATGGGCATGGCTCCTGGTGGCCGGACCGCTTCATGAAGTCTGTTTCTGTTGCTGGAAGAGGGTATAGGTTATGAGAACCTCTGCTGTGCGTAGGAGGTCAGGCCTCAGTTACTGTGGCTGATGAAGGCTTTGCATGTTCTTGCGAAGGATGGAGGGTGATGCAAAGTGAGCCTAGAAACTGCCATGATCTTAGTGCTCAAGCTGAGGCAGAGTGGAACTATTTTGGAAAGTACATTTCCCATACGATGTATTGTACAAAAAGCTCCCATATGTCATTTACTTTGTACAAATAGATTTCATGGGATGCCATCAAAAATTAAAATTTACTGCATTAAAATTTACTCAGTGGAACACATCCCCCCTCTTTGGGGATGCAAACATACCACATGACTAGTTTGATTCCTCTCACAGAATAAAAAGTCACGCTTAAATTTGCCAGATAGTTAAAATGTCTAATCTCATGTAATAGTCAAAGCATCTTAGTTCTTCCCTATTTCTAGCTGCTCCCCTTTCTCCACCTAGGGCTGCTGCAGGGAGAAGGAGCCAAGGGTAGACAACCTCTTTCTTGCTTACCCAGTGACTTTTGCGTCTTGCTTGAGGTAGGGAAGGGAGGACAGCAGGGTTTTAGGAAAACTTTTATTGGCAGGTTGTATCACGGGAGAGCTGTCCGTGTGGTTGTCTAAAGTGAGTTCTTAAGGGATGCTTTTGTGGGTTCTTCAGAGATACCCCTTCACCCTGTCTCTCGAGATCTCTAACTTCCTGTTTCCTTGGTGTGGCTGCCATGTTTCCTCCTCTCTTGGTCTCTGGAAAGTCCATTGGTCCATTTGTACTTTTGTCTGCTGGGTCCCATTGCTGGCCAGGTAATCTTGTGCAGATTCAGAGAGAGCCTCATGCAGCGTCCCCATAGATGCTGGGAACTACACATCTTTTTACCCACAGATATGGGCCATGCAAGCAGATCCCGATGCAGCTGTTATATTCTTTTGCTTCTTCATCAGCATCCAACCAGCCTGCCTCCAGTGCTTCACGTTTCTCAGGCAGAAGTCACTAACAAGATCACAGTGTCTCTCCCATGTTCGGAAGTCTTTTGCTCTCCAGCTAGTCCTGTTGAGGCCCCTTACTAGGCTAGGAAGAAGAGGGCAGGTACTCCAACCTCTTCCCTTCGTTCTCTGTGCTTGTGCCAGCACTGCCAGCCTACCTGTAGCAAATATTCCCTTGCGTTAGCCACCAGAGACCTGACCCATTTGCAGCCTGACCCAATTGCATCTTCACTCTAGGTAA
Source organism: Scalopus aquaticus (assembly GCA_004024925.1). Classification (NCBI taxonomy): domain Eukaryota; kingdom Metazoa; phylum Chordata; class Mammalia; order Eulipotyphla; family Talpidae; genus Scalopus; species Scalopus aquaticus. Next base: position 74,780 of record PVIJ01004723.1, on the reverse strand, counting down.
GTTTAAGGTCAGTGGGGGTGGTGTGGGCAATGGCCTTTGAAGAATGGCCTGCAGCCTAGGCACTTCACTTTAGAATCTGGTACCCCGTTTATCTAGTGGCTTAACTGGTATGTCCATTTTTAACATCCCATAATACTTTTTGGGGGAAGCAGTGTTACCACAGAAAGTTCCCCTCCTTACTCCTCCTTCCTTCTTTGCATCTCTGGCTTTTTCTAAACCCTCTCATTAGTTCGTGAAGGATTCTTAAATAGTTGTATTCCTGAAAAGATTCCCTTCACTGTCCAGATATGAGCACAGCTAAGCAGAGCTCCCTTAATTTTCTGTCGCTACTTTCTCTTAACTTCCTTCACAGCACATATTATCGCTGCTAATTTTTCCAAATAAGTATACAGACTTTTTGGTACTTTTCTCTCCCATCAAATTGTGAACACACAAAGGGAAATGCCCATGTCTATTTTATTCAATAGTATATACCTAATTAGTACTCACTAAATGTTTGTTGAATAAATGAATGAAGGCATGAGCAACAAAGTCAACTTAATTTAAGTGATCATTTCCCAAATGTATTCTTCATTTTAACATTTACTGTCTCTGGCTGTTACATGGTATGCTCAAGTAGAGTTTTTTCAAAGTGCTGGTAGAAGCTTTAACTTTTGGTGAGGTATTTATTCTGTTCATTACTCTCCCACTCTTACTTTACCTCTTTTCTAACTGAACATTGAGGCAAACAGGGCAGGGCAGGACTATCACCCATTTTACAGATAACCACACCGCAGAGAGTTCCCTGTTAGCTCACTTACACAGTTGCGAGGATGACCCAGGGTTCAGGGCTCCCAGCTCACTCCTGGACTTGTTCTTTTCTGTCTCCCTGCTTGTCCCTCTCGACACAGCTGTCTTTTGACATTACAGTAAGATTGTGACCCGACTTGCCACTTCCAGATTGCACAGAGGTGATAGTAGCTTAGCTTTGGTCTGGAATGGAAAGACTGTTTCCAGACCCAGAATCTGTCTTGCATGGGTTGGAACTAGAGACTTTTCTTTGAGATTCAGCCACATGCAAGTGGCATATTTCCAGGTGGCCAATCCCTTCCCTGTCTTCAGCCACACAGCTGGAGGTTCTTGGGCCTTGGGAAGGCCTTCCTCCCCAGGAAGAAGCTGAAGCTGGATTCTGAAGGAAGGTGTTGGGCTTGGTCTGGACCTGGTGATTCTTACCTTTCATTCTTCTCTCTGCTACTCAAAGTTGGAAACTTCTCATTCTACCCTTGACAAGTTTTATTCCACAAGAGGCCCCTTGAGGTGACAACTTTCATGTACCAGCTTCAGGAGGAGGGAGGCTTATCTCCTACATGCACATTCTTCTGGTCTGTCCTGTCTGGTTATTATCAAATCGAAACTGCAGCTCAGTTAACATTTGTTGCTTAATCACCATCTGCTGATTGTACAGTAAAAGACCACCAGTTTCCTTGGTTAGTGATTACTGCCATGTCTTTTGAAAATGCACTCTGCAACATGGTGGCGGTCCACTTCATGCCGTCTTTGATGTTTTTATCTTATTTACACTAATCCTAACACCTTATGTTTGAAATGTGCTTCAGAATTAACTCAGTATGTGTATTTTATTATCTCATCTTGCCCTTTTTATAGGAAAACTCAAGTAGGCAACTTATTTTGGTGGGAGGTAAAGCTTTTAATCTTAGGTATTACCTTACTCTCCATTTTTAGCACAATATAACTATTTTCTAGCAATTCTTTCTTATTTTGGTAGCAGAAAATTTAAAGTCCATTTAAAAATTTTCTGACATCCAGTTCTTTAAGCCTTCTTGTCAAAGTCCAAGGTCTGTCCAGGGTCAGATAAAATAGATCATAATTTCTATTTTTTTAAAGATTTATTTATTTATCCATACAAGAACTGGGGTGTAGGCCAGAGGCGTGGGGTGGTGAGAGGATTCACCAGAGAGAGCTTGGAACAGAACAGGCGGATTGAAGTACACTGCTGAGGGGAGCAGCGGTGAGGCAGGAGAGGTCTGCTGGGAATCTCCCTGGCCAGGGATCGAACACGTGCTTCAGTGACTGCAGACAGCTTCATAGGCTGAGACTTAACACATTGCGCCACCAGGGAGGCCCAGATCATAATTTCTTGACTAGTTACCACAACTCTAGAATTTGAACGTGACTGATTTAACACTACATTATGAAGAAATGTGTTGTCTACCACAGATTTTGCTTAGCATAAGACCTTTATTTTTCTACAGAGAGATGAAATTTAGATGACATAAAATTAACTATTTTCAAGTGAAAAAGGAGCCATCCATAGTTCTAAAACCCTTTTGTCCCTTCAAAATAAAATCTCACACCACCCAGTAGACAGTCCTCACTCCCTGTAGCCCTAGGCAACCACTAACCTGCTCTCTGTTCCTATGGATTTAATGATTCTAGATATTGCATAGAAATGGAATCATACAGTGGTAGCCTTTTGTGTATGGCTTCTTTTACTTAGCATGCTTTCAAGGTTTATCTACTTCGTAGCCTGTGTAAATATTTCATTCCTATGTATGGTGTTATACTCAGTCTTTTTAATATCAAAAAATTTCTGGAATTATGAAAACTCCAGTACCTATTCACACATAAGTCCCCTGTATCCTTTCCTTCATGCACAGTAACTTCCTCTCATAGTCAGTTGAAGAGTTTCATTTTTTTTTAAGATTTATTTATTTATGCATACAATCTGGGGTGTAGGCCAAAGGTGTGGGGGGCTGAGAGGATTCATCAGAGACAGAGTGGGGAGCAGAACAAGCAGATTGACTGAAATATACTGCTGAGGGGAGCAGCGGGTGAGGCAGGAGAGATCTTCTGCGCCATATGGGAAGCTCCCTGGCCGGGTATCGAACTTGTGCTGCAGTGGTTCTGGATAGCTTCAGAGTGCTGTGACTTAACCTATTGTGCCACCAGGGAGTAGTCCCCATCTGGAGGAGGGGACCCACTGGTTTAAAATACTTTCCTTATTCTTTGTAGGGAGTATGGCATAAAGAACAGAGAAAGAGCTTTAGGGGTGAACAGAACTAGGTTCAAATCTCCCCACTGCCACTTGTTAGCCATTTGCCCTTGAGCACATGACTTTAACTTTCCTAAATGGGTAAAATGGGAATGAATATATCTACTTGTGATTGGCTGAAAAGTGATCCTCCAAAACCATGTCCTAATCCCTGGAACCTCTAAATGTTAATTTGGAAAAAAAGAATCTTTATAGATGTGATTAAAGATCTTCTGGAGATTATCCTGGACTATCTAGGTGGGTGCTAAGTCATCAAGGCGCTCCTAACAAGAGAGATGCATGTAGTGGGGGTCTAAGGGAGAGAGAGAACTGCATGCAGAGAAGCAGAGAAGGTGATGCGAAGATGGAGATGAAACGATGGGGCCACCAGCCAAAGAGTGCCAATGAAAGCAAGGGATTATTGACATCTTGTGCCTGATAATTCTTTGTTGTAGGGTTGCTTTCTGCACTGTAAGATTCTTGCAGTACTAAATACCAGTACTCCACAACCAAAAAATTCTCCAGATATTACAGATTATCACCTGGGGACCAAAATCACCTTCTGTGGGGAACCACTAGCTGGAGTACAACTCCTGGGTTTGATCCCAGCACTATCACTAAGTAGCTGTGTGGTGCTGAGCAGATTAGGCAACCTCTCTGAGCCTTAGTTTCATTACCGATAAGATAGTAAGAGTATTCATATCACAAGGTGGTCAGGAGGATAGTCAAATGATGTAACATACATAAAGGTCTCAGAGCACTGCCTGGTACCTTTGCAGAGAGTTTAATAAATGAAAATTATTGTTAACCTTTGTTCTTCTGTACTAGTATAGCACACATTTTTCTGTAGTTTCCATTTGGAAATAATGGGCATTTAAAACCGTTTCCAAAAAGCAACTTCTCTTATAAAGATCAGTGTTCTGAAACTGAACATCCTTTCTTCATTGCCCTCCCAACGTCCCACTCCCCGTCTCCCTGATGTTGTTGTGCCTAAGAATTGAGGAATTATGACTTGATTTACATGCTTGGATTGCTTGTCAGTCATTCTAACTCATATAATTCCCTGAATAAGCTGTAACAAGAAAACCATCTTCCATCTGTCAGTGATACTTCTATTATTCCATAATTACAGCTTTCTCCTCAGTGACGTAGCTGCTGAATTCACTTATGGATGTGTCAGTGTCTCCATTCAAATGTGTGAAATATTTAGCAGCGCTTAACAGTTTTTGGTGAAACGTTAGAAAGTGTTTTGAATAGATACTATCATCCATTTTTGTAAGGAAGAGAAATGTGCTCCAACTGTGGTTTAGGCCATTGTATCTCTAAGCTCCGGGGCCAGAACAGTGAATAAAACAAAGATTCCCGTTCTTGTGCCCTAGCAGAGAATAATAATAATATGCACAATGTATAAGTAAGTGGCAGAGTATGCTAGAATTTGATAAGAATGATGGAAAAACAAGTAGTATAGCATTAGAAGGATTTGGGAATGTTAGAAATGACACTGGGGCAAGATGCGGTCTTGAATAGAGTGGGAAAATTTTGGAATATTTTCATAGGGATAAATGAAAATTTATCTTTGACGTAAATTGAAACCAGTGTTTGCTAGTGCATTTTTGCTTATGCCAAACAGTTGTAATACCTGACTCTTTCAAACGGGCTAGCCCTCAGCCCCTACCCCCAGATACTGCCTGGGAGTGTCATTCTAAGTTAAGCCTTGGGGCTTTGGTTTATCCCAGCTGCCATGGGAGTCCTTTATAGAAATGATGTGGGGATTATTCTGGGCAGTGCAGTCTAGGGAAGGAGTATGCTGAGTAGATCTGAGCACTGCTTCTTGCGTCAAAGAGATCATCTTTTTAATTCTGGCACTCCGCATATAAATTGGATGCCTTTAGGCAAGTTACTTAACCTCTCCAATTCCTCATCTCTTTAAACTTTGTAAAATTAAATGAAATAAAGTATCAAAAGCACTGAGAGCTGTGTTGAGAGCATAATAAACCCTCAGAAAATGCCACACAATAGAGTAGCACAATAGAGTGCTAAATATTAATGTAAATATGAGTATGTCTGTAAATATTCATGGTAATTGTAAAGCACACCTGTAATTGTCAGTTTCAAATATAGGCAAACATTTCCCTAATCAATCCCACCTGCAAAAGGAGGGGGTCTTACATGCCGAGTCTATGAATTGGCCTCTTGTGAGCTTAGCCTCCAGATACATCTTTGACTGTGCTGGCAGACTTTCCCAAAGGAAGATTGAAATGAGAACATAGAGTCTGTGAATAATTCGGGAAAGAAAAGCCCAGGTATTAAAAATGTGATTAACTAGTTCTCATGGACTGTCTCATTGATTGACTCGTCTAAGTAATTGTCTGGCTCTTTACTGATAGACATGGGGTAGACATTTATTAAATGGTCCAAATTAAATCATTTGGAATAGAATGAGTTGCTCAGTTATGCTGAATGGCTTGAAAAGTCTTCAGAAAATCAGCAGCTTCACTGGGCAAGGTCGGAATCAGGGGTGGAGCATGCCCAGAAAGCCTTGCAGACTGCAGGAAAAGTTTTAGAGCTAGTGGTGATTGTACACCATGTTGAAGGTATCTAGTGCCACTGAACTGTTCACTTTAAAATGACTAGTTTTAGATTCTGTAAATCTTCCCTCAGTGAGTTTTTTTCAAAATGAATTTCTGACAGTGCTAAAGTCCACATCATTTCCTTTTCTACTCTCCAAAGCATAAATAATATATCATAAAGAATATGATAGTCTTTTTACATTACATATAGATGGAATAACTTGTAACTTTAGAACAGTAGTAAAAACTTAATATTTCAGTATGTCCTACACTTTGTGCCTGTTTTCTCATTTGCAGAATTCAATCCTTCAAGCTTTAAAATGGTGCTGAACTGGCTACATAAATAGAGGCCAAAGCTGTGTTTCCATACTGTTGCTCCTGGTATCTTACCCATAGTATTGAACAGTTGCTCAATAAATGTTCTTGGACTTGAATGTGTGTTTTCTAGACTCCACCTAACTTTATCATTTAAAATGCTAATGGAAAAGGAGTTAAATTGTACAACGTTAGAGATCTTCAAGTTCAGCTTGGTCTAACATGAGCAGCAACTAGGCCTAGATAGGTTATACCACTCATGCAGTTAGTGGCAAGGCCGGGATGTTAGGGGTTTTCCCCAGCCCCACTTTCACTGAAATGTAATTGACATACAGAACTAAGTTTTAATGTATACAGCAGAGTGATTTGATTTGCTTATACATATTGTGAAATGATAACCATAGTAAGTTAATATCCATCATCTCATGTAGACATGCAGAGATAATGCTTTTTCCTTATGTGGGCAACCTTTAGGATTTGCTCTCTTAACAACTTGCAGTAGTCATCGTAGTATACATTACAAACCTAGTAATTATTTATCTTATAATGGGGAAATTTGTATGTTATTATTGCCTTTGTCCAGTCTCCACCCCCCACCCAAATCTAATCTTTTTCTATGAATTTGGTGTTTGTTTTTTCAATTCCACATATAAGTGACATCATATAGTAATTGTCTTTCTCTGTGTGACTTATTTCACTTAATGCCCTCAAAGTCCATGCATGTTATTGAAAATGCAGAATTTCTTTTTTTATAATTGAATAACATTCCACTAGGTATGTGTATACACTCCAACTTCTTTATCCATTCATCCATCAGTGGATTTTTAGATTGTTTCCACATCCTGGCTATTGTAGATCATGCTGCAGTGAACTAGGAGATGCACATATCTTTTTAAGTTAGTGTCTTAATTTTTTTTTAAAGATTTATTTATCCATACAAGAGCTGAGGTGCAGGTCAGAGGTACAGGGGTGGGCGGTGAGAGAATTCACCAGAGACAGAGTGGGGAGCAGAACAGGCAGATCTACTGAAGTACACTGCTGAGGGGAGCAGCGGGCAAGGCAGGAGAGGTCTGCTGCGCCATGTGGGAATCTCCCTGGCCAGGTATTGAACTCATGCTGCAGTGGCTGCAGATAGCTTCATAGGCTGAGACTTAACTGTTGCACCACCAGGGACGCCCAGTGTCTTCATTTTGTTCAGATGTATTCCAAGAAGTAGGATTGCTGGATCATTTGATAGTTCTATTTTGAGGAGCCTCCAGACTTTTTTCCATATTGGCCATACCAATTTATGACCCCAGCAGTGTGCCAGGATATTGTTTCATAACTTAACATTCATGAAAACATGGAGCTAATTTATTCAGGCATAGTTATGGAATATGATTTGTTTTCTTTTTTCCTTTTGTTATCTTTTTCTTCTTTCTTCTTAGATTTGGGCAACCTGATGTTATAGAAAAGCATGTTTCTGGAATATGACACCTAGGTTTCACTCCTTCCTTTGCTGTAAGTTACCAATGTGTGTTCCCAGTTTTTCTTTTCTGAGTTTCTCTAATATCATTTATGAAGTGGAAAGAGTAGTTCTCTCCCTTCCTACGGGACCAGACATGATGTCTTTTCAAGGCTCCCACTCCTGTGATTAGTTAGTGGACTTGGGTTGAGCTGATTTAAAAGTGAGACTAGGGTCTCCCCGGTGGCGCAGCGGTTAAGCGCTGCGCTGTGGAGCTGTTGGCAGTGGCGACGAGAGTTCGACGCCCGGCCCGGGAGAATCCCACATGGTGCGGCAGACCTCTCCTGCCTCGCCCGCTGCTCCCCTCAGCAGTGTATTTCTGATCTGCCTGTTCTGCTCCCCACTCTGTCTCTGGTGAACCCTCTCACCGCCCCACGCCTCTGGCCTGTACCCCAGCTTGTATGTATAAATAAAATAAAATCTTAAAAAAAAAAAAACCTGTAGAGCCAATGACGTGCCCAATTAAAAAAAAAAGTGAGACTATTGGAGGTTCTATTTATCATTCTTAACTATTCTTCATACTGTTTTCACAACAATTGTGGAGAAAACCTAGGAGAAATGGATATTGCTGTGAAAGAGGTAGGAAAGGTTCACATCTGATGTATGAACAAAAATTTCCTGTATTTGAGTTCAGTTAATAAAGTGGCTGTTTGAAACTAAAAAGTTTGAAGAGGAGTTGTAAGAAGCAGAATCATTAGCAGGGGAACATAAAAATGAGGACAGCAACTGTGTCCATAATAAACAAGATAGGTTTTTTTTGTTTGTTTCATTTTGTTTTACTTTTTAGTAAAAACAGAGATGGTAACAGACATTTTAAGAAAAAAAAGTAGCCCAATCAAAGCAATCAGGAGGAGAAAATATGGGAAAGAAGTAGATAGTAAAGAATCAGTAAAAATAATGTTCAGTACCTTGATTAATGCCATGTAAATCTTGAAATCTGCAAGATTCATTTCATTTCTTCCTAAGTCTTCTACCAGAAAAATCTGCTGAAAAATGTACTTTGCCTATGTATTTATATATATTCATTAGTATAAAAGGATACATTGATCAGGAAGAAAATTCAGAAAATACAGTAATAAAAAAGATAAAAACTTCTCACAATCCCTCACTTCAGAATAACCAATTTTAATAATTTTGGTATGTATCATTTCATCTTTTCTTTTTATATTCACTTGCAGGTCTATTTAAAAACAAAATCATAGAAAACATAACCACTTTAGAATCTGCTTTTTAAAAACTTGAGATGGCATGAATATATTTCCTGTCAGTCTTTTGTAACATCTTTAGCTATTGCATTTTTAATGCACAAGCATAATGTATTCAAATTACTATGACTAGAAATTTATTTTTATCATTAAATATTATAAATATGCTTCAAATACCCATGATCATTTCCATCTGATAAATTCCTGGAAGTGCAATTACTAGATCAGAGAGGTTGTGAAGGGTTTTTTTCTTTTTTTAAAGTATATATTGCCAAATCTGGGCCTCCCTGGTGGCGCAGTAGTTGAGCACTGCGCTGTGGAGCTGTCGGCAGCGTGCAATGCGAGTTCAATGCCCAGCCAGGGAGAATCCCACATGGTGCGGCAGACCTCTCCTGCCCCGCCCGCTGCTCCCCTCAGCAGTGTATTTCTGATCTGCCTGTTCTGCTTCCCATTCTGTCTCTGGTGAACCCTCTCGCCGCCCCACACCTCTGGCCTGTACCCCAGCTTGTATGTATAAATAAATAAATGTTTAAAAAATAAATAAATAAACTTAAAGTATATATTGCCAAATCTGTCTGCAGAAAAATGATATCCATATAGATATGGGATTGGGCAGTTCCCTACTTGCTTGAAAAACTGAACGTGATCATTGTTTTAAAAAAATCTTTGACATGTTGATATTGAAAGGTCTGTGTCATGTTCATGTTTTAATTTTCATATATTTGACTTTAGCTATGGTTGAATATTTTTGGCCCTTTGTATGATTTTTTTATTAAATTGTCTTACGTCACTTGTTTATTTTTAAAATCAAAATCTTAAAATTAATTCAGAAGAACTCTTTGTTGATAATGTTACCCAGCTCCTTTCTGCCATATGTCGTAGATATTTTCTTCAGTTTGCCTGCCTTTCAGCTTTGTGTTCAGTAGTTTTGTTTTTTCCAGATATTGGCATTTTTAGGCTGTCAAATCTACTAACATTTTTCTATATGACTTTGGCTTTTGTTATGCCTGGTCTTTTCTACTTCAGTCTTAAGTAAATGTTACCTTTGTTTTCTTCTAGTTATCTTATAGTTTCATTTTCACATTTAAATTTTATTGCACCTGAAATTTATTTTTGTGTGGGATGAGAGATGGGAGTCAAATTCTATCTTTTCTGAAATGAATAGCCAGCTGACCAATCTAATATAATAATGCATCTACTTTTTACAATAATGTAAAATGTTATTAATTATATGCTGATTCTAGGGTATTTTTGGGCTTTCTTTTCTGGTAAGAACACAACTAGTTGGAGTTCCTATAGCTTTATAACATGTTTTGATAACGTATTTTGATGTCTGGCAATATAAGCTGTATCTGCTTACTCATTCTTTTTTTCCCCTAAGTTTTCTTGAAAATATTTAATCTTCTAATAGAGATTTAGAGTACTTCAGTCAAGTTTAAAGACAGTTCCTAGGAAGATATTAATTAAAAGTGCATTACCTTTCTAAACTTATTTAGAAAGGAAATTCTAATTTTTACAACTAAGCTTCCACATTAAACAGAAAGGTACACCAATCTTCTTTTGTGCCCCCCCGCAGTAATGTTATATGGACTTTTTTGTGTTGGTTCTGTATAACTCTCTTAAATATATTACCATTTCTTTTATCATTTTTTCTCATTAGAATGTTTTATCCCATTGTATTGTCCAGCTAGTAATTTCTGAAAATTTGAGAACTTCTTGATTTTTTTATGTTGGCTTTGACTTTTTTCCAAGTGATTCTACTGGATTTTATCAGTGAATTACTGTGTCATTTCCAAATAATATTAATTAAATCTTCATTTCTGTTATTTTTACTGCTTTGACTAACGCTTATAGAGAAATATTAAAACCACAGAGGTGATAGGTAGTATTCTTGTCTACTTTTTGACTTTAGAGTGTCATTGGTGTTTTGCCATCATTTATGATTTGTGATACTCTTCCTACAGTACTTTGACAATGCCATGTCTTTCTTCTCCAAATAAGATATTTTTAACATATGATGGTTTCTCGATGCATAGCAGTTAAGTAGTGTGAAAATGATAGCATTTGCCTGGAGTTTTATGACTAAAAGTGACATATGAATCTGGTAAATAGGTACCTTTTACTTTAGATTCTTAAGTTATATGTACCTATCTGTCTGCTCTGCTGAACTGCTAAAAATCTAAAAAACATGGAAAACATACTCAAGAAGTGGTTCAAAATTTCATGTAATGTAATGCCTTAATTTTTCATGCAATATTATCAGGAACTTAGATGCCTGGTATAATTGAATGGTTGAAGTTCACACACAGACTTCAAAGAAGAAATAAGTTTTAATTTTATTGTGTCCTATTTTGGAGATTGCTTTTCTGAAGAACCTAGTTTGGTTTTTAGTACTGATCCTATCTTGTGTATTAGCAATGTGGTACTTTGAAAGTACGTTGTTGACTGTGCATTTCTTTGTGTCACAAGCAGTTTGTAGAATGTGTAGGTGCTTATGTCAGACATGCATGCTAATTCAAAATAAATTCCAGTGTCTTAGTAATATTAATTTTTTAATTTTTAAGATTTATTTACTGCATATAAGATCTGGGGTGTAGGTCAAAGTTGCGGGGGTGAGAGGATTCACCAGAGACGGAGTGGGAAGCAGAACAGGTGAATCTACTGAAATACACTCTGAGGAGAGCTGCATGTGAGACAGGAGAGATCTCTTGTGCATTGTGGATTAGCTCCCTGGCTGGGGAGCGAACTCAGTCATGTGACACATAGGGCTGTGACCACACTCACTCCTGTTGTCCAGAGCAAACAGCCTGAAGAATAAGGCTGGATAACTTATCTTAATCCTAAAGCTAAATTCTAGGGATTGTTTTTTTTAGGCTTGATATTTTCATCAGTACTTTTTTAGACAGCTCAATATGTTTTCCTCCTTGGGGTAGTACTAGTTCTAAAAATTGAGAGCTGATCCAGTCCCAAAGCCAAAGAAAAGGAGAGCTGGAAAAGGAGAGCTGGAATTAGAAATTTAATGGGAAGAATTTGTGAATTGCTTGTATTCTCATTTTGTCAGCTTGACACATTTTTGGAGAAAAATAGATTTCTAAAAATGTCCACTGGCCTCTCTGCGCTCTGTATACTCATCTTAGTCTACAGCTTTCATTTACAAGGTCATCTGTAAATTAAGAGCCAACCAATAAACAAGGGAAGTTTGGACAAGTTACTTTTTAACGTCTTTTTATTCTAATCATCCTTTATCCTATTTGATTAAAAATGAACAAAACAAGGAAAGAATCTTCTTTTCTCCTTGACTTTGTTATGAAGTTTGACACTGATCATGTGTACATAGTTCTTCACACATTCGCTCTCTGGTTTCTTTTTTGTATTAAACAAACATATTGTATTTGGGCTGTTTCCCTTTTCTAGAATTTCAGGTGAAATGCATATGTATCTCAGACTGCTCCTTTAGAACAGCACCAGCTGTTAAAAATATATTTGACAGTCACATATAATTTTAAATTTCATAGTATTTGCATTTAAAAAGTAGAAAGAAATAGGTAAAACTAATCTTAAATGATATACTTTATTAAATCAAATTTATCATTTCAACAATTTTGAAAAATAATGATATATTTTATCTCCAGATTGGTCTTCCAAATCCAATGTGTATTTTATATGTTTTGCACATTCACACACAGGATTTTCATCAGAAACACTTGATTTATATTTAGATTTCATATGTTTTACACTTGGAAAAGTAGATTCACATTTCTAGATTGTTTCAAACAACTTAAGTTTCCCATTAACAGAAACAAGCATCAGTTCTCAAAAATTTTTAAATTAAAATTAATATTAAAAATTCACTCCAGTAAAATGCATGTCAAGAGCCAGTTCAGTTTTATGCACAACATTTAATCCTAGTTTCTAGTAGCATGGGACATTGGAAGAGAAATGGAGGGGCGGGGGTACAGAGCAAATGAGAACTTGCATTGGGTCTGATATTAATTAGAGAGTAATTAGAAGTGCAACCTGGAGCACTACTCAAGGCCTCTGAACTGCATGTCTTCAATTGTAAATTAATTATTGGGAATGGACCAGCTGTTCTTCTCTCAGGATGCTTTGGTGCTCATAAAACATGAATTTTGTATGCTTAAAGTTTCAAAATGTGAACTGATTAGCTTGTATTTCAGACCATCTCTATAAAACACATAGCCATGAAGTGTTATGTTTGGTGATAAGTAGTTTTGGTGAGGGCAGACAAGGAAATGAACATATCAGATATGGTATTCTACAGGTGTTCTTGGCTCTCCTTTCAGAGTACAGATGTTCATGCGCTTTAAAAATGATAAAACGCTATTTACCTCTCAGGTAAAATTGCCTCGATTCATTTCCTGTTGCTGCTGTAACAAACTTACAAACAGTGATTTAAAACAACACAAGTTTATTATCTTATAGTTCTGAAGGACAGAAGCCCAAAATTGGTGTCAGTGGACTAAAATTAAGGTGTCAGCAGGGCTGCCTTCCTTTGAAGGTCCTTGGGAAGAATCTGTCTTCTTGCCTGTTTCAGATGCTGAGGTCAGCAGAATTCCTCATGGCCTCTTTGTATCTTCAAGGCCAGTAGCAGCTGGTTGATCTTGCATCATTCGGAAGTGAACTTCCTACCTCCCTCTTCCTTTAGAGTGTCCTTGTGATTCTATTGGGCACTGTGGATATATTCCAGACAATCTTAGTTAAGGTCAACTGATTAGCATCTGTAATTTCACTTGCAACCTTAATTTCCCATTGTCATGTAGTATAATCACAGGTTCCAGGGATTAGGACACAAATACTATTATTCTGCCTGTGCCACATAGCCATGGCTCTGAGGTTTTTACAAATAATTTCAGAGCTAGCCATTTTGTCTAAATCTGAGTTGGGCAACAGTTAGGTCTATGGAAGACAGGAGTCAACTGAAAGAATCAGGGCTAAGTAGCAAGCAAGAATGACTAAAGAATTTCATTTCAGTGAAGCCTGTCTCAATTTCTGTTTCTCAAATGTAGTTCTTTGCAGAGTTCTAGAACCATGTCCCATTCCATGGAAAGATAGAAACTGTTTTAGAAGATAAACATTTCTCAAGAAAATAAGAATGAATCACCTTAGTTTAGTTTGTTTGCTTTGTTTTGTTTTTGGTTTTGTTTTTTTTTGATCCTCTAATCAAAGCTATCGTATATATTTGCCAAAGTTTGGTGTGCTTTTTTTTTTCTTTCTGCTGAGCAGGTGGTTGAAATTTGTGGAAGGCTGTTTTTCTGAATATAGATTCATAATGTCCTTGTGAGCATGCTCATTAAAATAGAAAAATTGGATGGTATTAATTTGCATTTTAGTCGATGCTTTTGGGTAGATTTTTATATCAGGCTCTCACTATAATTATATGCAGCCTTGGTAAAAATGCTACATCCATTTGCAGATTAATTATGCCATTATCAAAGATTTAGGAGGGAAATCCTCAGAATTCACCATTATTAGAGTAAATGGATAAGAAGCTGATAGAAGATAATGCAGAGATTTTCTGAGGACACTGAGTGACAAAAGTAGGACTTCTCTTTAAATTTGAAGAAGTGTTGATTTGGAGAGTAATGAACTGGTTGGGAGGCTCAATTGTTAAGCTCCATTTGACATGTATTGTAGTATCTCCGTCTTAGCCATCCGTCTTTTAGAAATGTGTATGAGGACATACTTGGTCAAATTCTCTTTGAAGGCAACAGGAGTACTGTCCTTCAAAATGCCATGCGCCGACTCCAGGAGCTGCCATTGATAGCATTCTGTTGTTCATATGAATAGCGCCCCCTAGAGTTGTGCAGGGAAAGATTGAGGCATTATGCAGTGACCCTGGCATTGCCCATGAGAGACCTGTAACCCGGTGGGGACAGATTCTGATGTTATTTGTGAGTAGGTACATATGGTAACAGCAGCACAGAACAGGGAGTATCTAACTTTTCCTACAAAAGTTAGTGTATCTGGAAACATTTCTCAGAGGAGATTTTACCTAAACTGAGTCTTAAAGAATCATTAGGACTAAAGAAAAAGTTGGACAGTTTTCTGGGCAAAGTGAATAGTCTGCAAAGAAACAGAGGACTGGAATAGCAGGTAGCATTTGCAAGACCTGCAGATATTTCAGTGTCTGAGATCTGAGATTCTTTTGGGGATGTGAGGAGGTAAAGCATGTGACCTTTTTGTGCCTTAGCTCCCCCGTTAGTAAAACAAAGGAACAAAGTTCCCTCATGGGGTTTTGTGATTTTTAAATGCACTTTTAAATAAGTAAAATGCTTAGGCCAGCACTTTAGCACATAAAGGGCATTTAACAAGTGTCAGTTGTTGATGATGATGATTACAGTGACAGTATTACTTGAGGCTGAAAAAGTAGGCAAGGTCTGATGACCCATGCTAAGGAATTTCAGCACAATACTTTGGGCTTGGGGAAGTTGTTGAATGATTTAAAAGACACAGGATTCACAGCTAGTGGATTTATCATGTCATCATTTGTAAAGCTGATTGGGCCCAGCAAATTGATTCATATTACTCAAAGTCACCATTGAATTTTGAAGAAAATTTCACTTTATCAATTTGTGTTTCAAATGGAAACCACTCAGCATGCTGTGATCATTATGGCAATAAGATGGTAAATTTTCTTCCCCTGAATTGGTAAACTTCCTTGAGCTCCTGTGTTAACATCAGATGGTCTCTTAAGAGTGCATGAGGAGCTTTCCATAGAGGTTGGACCAGTTTGCAGTCCCATCAACAGTGTAGGAGCATTCCTTTTTCTCCACATCCTTGCCAACATTTGTTTTCTGTTTTTTTTAAATGTGTGCCTTTCTCACTGGCATGAGGTGGTATCTCATTGTAGTTTTGATTTGCATTTCCCTGATTATGAGGGATATTGAACATTTTTTCATATGCCTGTTTGCCATTTGCATTTCTTCTTTGGAGAAGTGTCTTTTAGGTTCTTCTGCCCATTTTTTGACTGGATTTTTTGCTTTGTTTTTGTTGAGTCGTGTGAGTTCTTTGTAGATTTTTGTGATCAGACCCTTGTCTGTTCTATGGAGTGCAAATACTTTCTCCCAGTCAGGGCTGTCTATTTGTTTTGGTAAATGTTTTTTTTTTTTTCTTCTGTACAGAAGCTTTTTATTTTGATGTCATCCCAGCTGTTTATCTTTTCCTTCGCTATCTTTGCTTTGGGGGATGTGTCTTTTAAAATGTTACTAAGATGCATGTCATGTAGTGTTTTGCCTATGTTTTCTTCTATATGTCTTACGGTTTTGGGTCTTATGTCCAAGTTTCTTATCCATTTTGAATTGGATGAGGTAGTAGTCTAGTTTCATTTTACTGCAGGTATTCGTCCAGTTTTCCCAGCACCATTTGTTGAACAAACTGTCTTTGTTCCATCGCATTTTTGTTGCACCTTTATCAAAGATTGGCTATCCATATATATGTGGGTTGATTTCTGGGTTTTTTATTCGATTTCATTGGTCTGTGTGTCTTTGTTCCAGTACCATGCAGTTTAATTATTATGGCTTTGTAGTATAGTTTTAAGTCTGGGAGAGTGATGCTTCCATTCTCCTTCTTTTTGGTGAGGAGGGCTTTGGTTCTTCAAGGTTTTTTTGTGGTTCCATATGAATTTCTTTCTTTTTTTTTTGTAATATATATTTTTATTGTTATTTATGTCTTTTACATTTTGTATTCCCCTTGGGTAGCCCACCACCAATTCACCCGTGATCCATCTCCATGGTCTCTTGTGTTCTTTTCTATTCCATTTTGTGCCCTTTGTTCCATATGAATTTCATCAGTATTCATTCTATCTCTTTGAAGAATGTCATTGAGATTTTTATTGGAATAGCACAGAATCTGTAAATTGCTTTTGGTAGTATGGCTATTTTGATAATATTAGTTCTTCCAATCCATGAGCAAGGGATATCTTTCCATTTCTTTATGTCTTCAAGTGGTATGGCGGTTTCTCAAACAATTAAAAATGGAGCTTCCATATGACCCAGCAATTCCACTCCTAGGAATATAACCAAAGGACACAAAAACATTAATCCAAAAGGTCACATGCACACCTATGTTTATTGCAGCACTATTTACAATAGCTAAAACATGGAAACAACCCAAATGCCCAAAAATTGATGACTGGATCAAGAAGATGTGGTGTATGTATACAATGGAGTACTGTTCAGCAATCAAAAATGATAAACTAATGCAATTCTCAGCAACATGGCTGGAGCTAGAAGGATCATGCTCAGTGATATAAGCCAGAAGGAGAAATAAAAATATTGAATGGTATCACTTATAGGAGAAATATGAGAACCAAACGAGAAATCAGAAGGAGAAAATAGCACACAAAACATAAACAAAAGCAAAAACTAGTGGGTAACCACAAATAAGAGACATTCTTACCAGGGGAAGGGGAGGAAGAGAGACCCAAATAGGGGAGAAAAGAGCACAAGGGACTATGGTGATTGTTCATGGGTGAAGTGGTGGTGGGAAACCTACAGGGGATACACAGTAATGTAAAGGATTACAGTAATGTAAAGGATAAATTAAATTTTTAAAAAAGCAAAAAATACAAATTAAATAAAAGAGGAGGAGGAGGTAGAGCAAATGCAGACGAAGACTTTGAAGGGCTGGTTTCAACAGATGATACCACCTTGGTGGGTCAGCCTGGCTCACTTCTAGTTTGCCAGACAGGTAAGGATTAAAGCACTTGCTTCACGCATCATCTCTCCAGAAATGTGAGAGACTCTGATCCTCTCTCCTTTCTCCTTTAAAAGATACTACCTTTCATTGACACACCTCTCTTCCTGCTTTGTATCCCCCACCCCCGACATTGTTTCATCATGCTTTCAGGATATGTCATAATTTTCCAATTTATTTTGATTCTCTTTAAATCTGGCTGCTCTGTGATGATATTTTGGATTTTACTTTAATCTCAAACAAACAATTTCCATAGTGAGAATTCTTTTCCCCTTTGCATTCAGGAGCTAATTGGTGGGTTGTTTCTGGGAATATTTAGTCAGGTCAGTCCAGCCATTGTGAGTGAATTTGCAGTGCTATTAATTATAGTTTTTACATTTCCAAGTGTCATTTTATTTTCCTAACCTGTTTTCATCATCTCTTGTACTACATTTTGGAATCTATTATATTTCGACACCTATAGGTTCAATAAATGAATTGGGAGGATAAGATTGTTCTCTTGAATTGCTACATTTCTCTAATAAGCATTTTTTTTATCAAGGTATTATTGTAACACTTTAGAATTGAGTATCTCTCTAAACTGAATGCACTGGGAACATAAACATTTATTTTACTGGATTTTTACACTATTATTTATTGCTATAATGTTACCTTATACATCCTGTCAAGCACTACAAGGTCAGGCAAATTATGCAATAATTTATCAAAAAAAAGTAATAATGCTAACAGAGAACTTATTCTAGTTATAATTGATAAAGTAAATCTTTTCTTGCCCTCGCCTTTATTATGTGGCCTCTTAGTAGCATCTCTTAATCATAAACATTAATATATCTACAAAAATTGATTTTATTTGAAATTATAACTGCCTTGTTTTCTTTAATAATAATTAAAAACACTGAAGCATTTTACAAGTATTTTATGAGTGCATTTAAAAAATAAATCTAGTTTTAAAAAGGTGGAGAAGGCCATATGAATTTGCTGCCTTTTACATTTTATATATCCTGAGTATTGTTTTTAAACATTTAAACAAAAATTCTTTGCTAGTAATGCTTCAATTTCTGCTCATTATCATCTGTTCACTTTTGGGTCATCTGCTTTTAAAGGAGTGAGTGTTCACTACGCTTTTGCTCTAAAGGAAACCAGTCAGTCATAATTGTTCATAGTGGGTGATCCTTTAAAAATGAGAGCAAAGGAAAAATAAAAATGAAAGCTGTCAGTAAGATAGTACTGGAGACATTACAGATGTTCACATTGTGGTGAAGCTTGTCTCTTGTATCATTTCAGTGGTTTGTTCCATGAAGCATATAGAAATGACTGTACTCAACAAAATATTTATTAAAATGCTTTTCCTTTACTGACAAGCTGGGAATGTACCTGGTTCTATATTGAATTTTGTGCTTTTGCAAAAGCACTTTATAATGTTGCTCTGGTACATATTTATGTTAATACCACATGGAAAAAATGCTTGTTCTCCCTTACTTGGAATAAACTTAAAGCAAAATTCCAGTAATAGCACAAGAACTATTTCTAACTGCATGGAATGTTCTCCTCTGAGTTTTTTAAAATTCTCCATCAAAACAGTACCTAAAGTTTTCATAAATAAATATAGCTTGTTATAGCTATTTTAATTATAGGTAGATAATGACAAAGTGATTAGCTTCTAAGAAGAATAAAAATACTGCCTTCGAAGAGGAGGTGGAAAATAAGTGCTCCTTTGGGAATGTTAGTCCATGTAGACGTTCTCAAGGGCATTGTGTTCCTCAGAAGCCTTGAAGTACATATTCTCTGATCTAATATTGAATAGTTTCTCCTCTGGGAATTTAGCCTGAGGAAATAATTAAACAGCAGGGTAAAAGCAAAATGCAATGATATTCATTGTAGATTGTTTATAATAGCAGAAATGGAAAACATCTCAAATTTCCATAAGTAGATCATCAAATGATGATTCCTTTCTCTATTAAATACCATATAACTGGGGGCCTCCCTGGTGGTGCAGCGGTTAAGTGCTGCGCTGTGGAGCTGTCGGCAGCAGCGATGCGAGTTCGATGCCCTGCCGGGGAGAATCCCACATGGTGCGGCAGACCTCTCCTGCCTCGCCCGCTGCTCCCCTCAGCAGTGGATTTCTGATCTGCCTGTTCTGCTCCCCACTCTGTCTCTGGTGAAGCCTCTCACCACTCCACACCTCTGGCCTGTACCCCAGCTGCATGTATAAATAAATAAATCTTTAAAAAAAAATACCATATAACTGTATAGGATGTTGCTGTGCAAGAGAAGACGACAGCATAATATGGTAAATTACAAGCTACTGTGTATAATCTGGTCTCATCTGTAGTTTAAAAAAAGAGTGTGTTAAGAGCTGGTGGGCATATATCTAACAGAATGTTAACAGAAACTATCAGTAGATAATGGATTGCAGGAAATCTTTATTTTGTCCTTTGCTGGTTTTTAATATAAGCTATATAAATGTATTTTTTTACCAGCAAAAGCTTGTATTTTAAATGTATCTGCCTTTGAGCCCATCTACTTTGAATAATTTTATAATCAAATGAACATGTAAAGATGTTAAAACATGTTTAACACAGTTTTTAAAAATAGTGTAAGGAAAGTTAACTTCACTACTTATACCTTCTTGTCAGGAATAAAAGTAAGGGACTTAGGTATGATCCTGCTTCATAGCCTTTGAATTGAAGACGTCAATCTATATTGATTTGGAAAAGATACTCATGTCATAATATGGAAGCACGGGTTACTAGGCATCCTGAGTGGGCGGTAGGAGGGCAGGTATGCAGACAGATGAAAGTCAGAATGTTTCACATGACAGGGTCAACAGTCAGATCCTTTGAACCAGGTCCCTCCAATGTGGCAGCTTTTCAGTTGTTTATAACTTAAAATTTACAAGTGGCGAGGATCTATGTTTTTAAGATGCTATATTTTTAACCTCTTGGAAAATTAAGTGTTTCAGCAAAGATGCCAGGGCATGAGCTGGCTAGAGTGGAGTAGTAACTGTCTGCTGCATTTAGATGCTGGAGGGTTCTCCAGTTGCCTGAGTGCAGATGCTCTTAGTGCTGTCACTCCTTCATCGATCTCTGTCCTTAGAGTCATTTAAGTTGGGATCTCTGGTGTTGATAATAAATTAAAGACGTGTACTGGGAAAACTTGCTAGGCTCTTCGTTGTAAAGCGGTGTCTTTAGAAGTCGACTAGTGATTCTGTTGGGGCACATGATAGAAGCATTTGGACAGATTATGAAATAACTTGCTTCATTAAATGCACAAATTGTTCATACCCGATGATACATTTCTATTTCCCCATCTTTTTTTAAATAGAAAAACTGTTAGTTTAAAAATTATCAAATGGAGGGCCTATCTTTGCAGGGATCTGGCCATTGTCTACATCTCCCTCAGTTTATTCTTTTGAATTCTGCAGTATATGCAAAATTCCTGTTAGCCCAAGGAAATCTTCTGTTTTTTGACATATTGTTAAGATTATTTGATCCTTCAAGATTTAAGATTATTCAATTGTTAAGATTAGATTCTATCCAAAAGCAAATCAAGTAGGAAAAATGGGAACAGGCTTTCACTGTCACTTATGCTGTAGGGGTGTATGTATTGAGGGCAGGGGGCAGGTTCTAACTTACATCTGTTTCTGGAAGCCTAGATATTGTACAAGCAATAACAATTTCCCTTCATTTTTGCTGAAGAAAGGTAAACAGTTTTATGCTGTCAGTGATGGAGCAGATTAAAAATAAACAACACTCAGAAACTGTTATCAGCTATTGTTTACAAGAAGAACAATTTAATTTCCCCAGATTTGGTGGCTCTAAAGTTAAAGGTTATTTTTTTAGACCCTGAACAAACATTTACAACCTATTACTGTGCCTTTAATTCATCTCCATCTACTCCAGGTTTTTTCCTCCTAACTGTCTTTTCTTCGGTGTCATCAGTATTTCTTTTACCATGAGTCAATTCTCAGGAAAGAAAGGAAGTTTAAGATAATCGGTCTTTAAGAACCCTTCCATAACCTGGCATGGTGACATTTTATTGCTTGCTTTCTTCTCAGTATATGTGAAAGCACCTGGCTGGCATCCAGTCAGAACTTGGAAAATGTGTTCTCAATTTGAATCAGCCAGTTTTCAAAGCATAATTCATCTGCCTGCCCACATGCCCTTACCATGTGCTTGGGCTATGGCTCCTCCTGGTCTATCTGATCTTTTCTCTGCATGCTCCCTCCCTCCCTCTCTGTCTCTTCTAGAGTCCTTGCTCCAAGATCACCAGGTTCTGCTGGACACTAAAAAATACCCTTCAGTCCTTATTTTCTTGAGCATTTCTGTGTATAACACGCAGCACTCGTGGAGTGTAATCAGAACTCCCTGTATTTTGCCTTTCTCTGTAAATGTAGTCAATGGGGAAACATCTAGTCCTGCTTCTCAGTGATGACTCAGGAACCTTTCTGCTCATTTGTAGTCAGTGAGTTGCTCTAGAGTCACTTTAAATATGTTTCAAACTGGGATCTCAGATGTCTGGTTCCTGAGGTTTGGTAAAGCCTCCAGCTTCATTTCAGCACCTCCCCGGCCTTTGATGAAGACCTGCTACAGGCAGATGTCTCAACTCCCAGGGAGGGGATTCTTCTCTTGGTCCTTGCCTTTGACCATCAGTTTTCTATAACACAATGTGGTCCTTGGCCTCTTGGGAACAAAACAGAGATCAGAAGGAGTCCAGATAACAGAAAAAAAAAAAAACCAAATTCTCATTCAAAGGTCATCCTCAGTTGGTGCTGTTGTAATGTGGCTCCTCAGGGGCCACTGGGCAGGTGATAGTGGACTCTCTTGGGACATTTTTGTCAAGTTTTCTTCATATACCCTTTGCTCATTCCCTCACTTATCTGAAAGCAATCTCTTCATCTTTTAAAAAAAAGTAGTCGATTTAATAAGTACTTAGGAGTTGTAGAGGGTTTTTTTGCCCATTAGTTCCCAACCTTTGGAGTATATTCAGATTTTCATGGAGAATTTTATTTTTTTTTAATAAAAGTGCCAACACCTTACCCCAGGCCTACTGAATGGAAATTTCTGTTGAGGTGCTATTGTATTTGTTTTTAAAAATTCCATAGATGATTCTCATGCCCACTAAATGCTGGGGGACACAAGACAGCTTATATTATAGTTAATAGTGCGCAATTTATCTCCATCCTGAAGTCTCAACTTTTGTGAGGCCTTTCCCATGTTTATAATTGTCTTTGCAGAACCTTAATCTAATGTATTCTGAGTACTTTGTGGGGTGAAGGATTTTGAAATCTCACGTCCTGCACAGCACCTTTGTCCCTAGTATTTGTTTAGTCTTCAGGTTGAACTGCATATAATTCTGGCCCTAAATAAATATTGAATGAGGAACTAGCTATGGCTAGGTGGTGGTGCTTAAGAAAGAAAAGTAAGACAGCTGTTTAGTTAAATAAGATGTGCTGGTTCTAGGCTCTATTCTCAGAATTCTTGTATCTGGCTGTATTCTAAGAAGTTCATGCATGTTAATCTCAATTGATGTTCATATCAATCATTTCATAGAGGGACACTTATTCTTATTTTTAGATGAGGAAACAGAGTTGTAAGCTTGGCCCCTGAGGTCATACATGTGCAGATAACAGAGTAAAGATTTAAACCCAGATTTTCTGACTCTAGAGCCCATGTTCTTAAATATACTATTTTATAGCACTTTTCATTCAACTGAAGTAGAGCTTTAGGGGGAGATAATAGGGCTACCCCTCTCCCTGTAGTCAACCCACCTGCAGTATAGGGGGCATTGGTGAGTGAATTTTAGCAAGAGGAAGGGGGTGGATCTTAATGAGATCATTTCAGAAAATTCACTCTGGCAGCATTAATGCATGTTGGGTAAAAATGGAGCCACCTAACACGAGCAAAACTTCATGGAAGGAGTTACAGGCAGAGACAATTAGAGCCTGAAAGGATGAGAAAGGATATCTGGTTAAGCAGGAAAAACTGAGGAGATTTACTGAGGTTTAAATGAGAGACATGGAGGAGGGAGAGATCTGGAATACATTGAGTTTTGATTCAGTTGTCTGGGGTGATGGTTGTATAAGTCAATCTCAGGAGGAGAAGTAGACTTAGAGTAAGATAAAGTTGAGTTTATTTGTAGACCAAGTGGAAGGAGTATGGAACATACAGTAGAAATGTCCAGTAGGTAGTTACATATTACAGTCTAGGGTTAGGTCAGCTCTGTCTTGGGTTATAAAGCTAATAGAATTAGCACTTGTTCATAGTGAAAACCATGGAAGTAGATGCTGTGATATAGAGAAAGGGTTTAAAATGGAAAGAGAACCCCAGGGAGCAAACATTAGGAATTAATTGCTACAAACTTGATAATTGTTCATGATTCTGTCCCCAGTGGCTTTTTGACCTTGAAGACATCTTTGGCTCTCTCTGAACCTCAGTTTCTCCTCAGCAGATAAAGGTTATTGTAGCCCCTTTCAAATCTGACGTTTTATGGTTATAATACTTTGCTTTAATTTACATGACTGCTCTGGGACAAGGAGGATATTATTTTATTTTTTTAAGATTTATTTATGCATACAAGAGCTGGGGTGCAGGCCAGAAGTGTGGGAGAAGGGTGAGAGGATTTACCAGAGACAAAGTGGGGAGCAGAACAGGCAGATCGACTGAAGTACACTGCTGAGGGGAGCAGCGGGTGAGGCAGGAGAGGTCTGCTGGGCCATGTGGGAAGCTCCCTGGCCAGTGATGGAACTAGTGCTGCAGTGGCTGTAGACAGCTTCATAGTGCTGAGACTTAACTGGCTGTGCCACCAGGGCGGCCTCCAAACAGGACATTTATTAATTGCTGATTTTTGTTAGTTCGAGCAACTTTTCCTCCTTTCCCTTATCTGTAAAATGAGAAGAATTTTCCAAGAGATGATGCAGGGATTATGCAAGTAAAAATATGTACAGTACTTAGAAGAATCCCAGCATGTGAGCCCTCAGTAAATATAAGCTATTGTTGGATGATGGGAAGACATTTTCTGTTAAAAAAAAAAAAAAAAAGTTAGTTACCAGGGCTGACAAAGTCAATTTTCTTAGACTTTCAGTTTTCAAAAGCAGGAGAGGAAGAAAAATACACACTATCCTGTAAATGGGAAATTTCAGATGGCTTAATTCCATGGGTGATCAAAATCTATTTCTTACTAATAAATTGAATTGCAGGTGAAAATGGCACATATATCAGGAATTAGTTATATTCAGTTTATAAATTTGTTGGTATCATATAGGAGGAATTAAAAGTCTACCATCCTAAGTATTCTTTTTGTTACATTCACTTATCATAGCTAACTTAAACTTGGATGAAAAGTGAACAAATTTTGAACTGCTCCCTTTCTCAGTAGTAAACTTTACTCTCTTAAAGTGTCTCATAGGTTAGGTGTCTCTTGATTGTACAGCTGTCACTCCTAAAACCCAAACAAATTTCCCTAAAACATGCAGCTTCCTTATCTTTCGGTTTGGGACAGCAGGTTCAAATTTCTTTGGAACATTTGACCTGCACCCCTAAACGTACTTATGAGGTACCAGTTACATGGAATGAAAGACGCACCTTGAGAAATGGTAACCATAGAATCTTCTTGAGTTTTTTTTTTTTCCATTCTCTTCCCCTTTACTATTCTTAATTTTTCTGAGAGAGGCTGGGTTTGACTTGTTTGGAAGGTACAACCAAATGTGTGTCCCTGTGCAGTTGTTGATAAGCCAGGAAGGATAGGAGCATGCCAGCAGTAATTCAAAACAGGGTTTAAAATGAATTAGTAAGAGTCAGCCTCTGGGATTAGTCCCAATTGAAAAGTTCAGCGCTACCAGGAAAGGTAGCTGCTGCTGTTGGGGATTAACAAATAACTTGCTGCAGGGAATGGTATTCACTGATCCAGCCACGTTTTTAGTTACTGGTAACCTCTCTGCCCCATGGGGTTCATCTCTTAGCCAGACTTGGGTATGTGGTTTCTGTTATTTTTTTCCTTTTCAGAAGCAGTCTGCCTGATTGCATGGGAACCTTTCAATCTATACTTTTTAGAGCACAGAAAATGCCTCTAAAAATTACTATGATTTTAGGGAAGGAAATGAAGAATCTTCTTCCATAGAGTCAAACCAAAACCAAGAAAACAAACAAAGTCTTTTAGTGACAGTAGTGGAAAAATGGGAAGGATCATTTTGTGATCACAACACTATTTTAATAGACAGAAACCTATTTGTATAGCACCTTTATGTCTGCAGGCCTGCAATGGACCTTGTTGTGACTCCATGTCATAAATGAGAAAAGCAAAACCCAAGGTGGGTGGCAGACTTGTCCATGGCTACCATGCTAGAAGTATGATAGTCTGACTCCAGGTTTGGTAATTATGTTGCTATAGTCCTGCTGTGCACTAATATGTTGAACCTTTATGGGAGTTTCCCAAACATCTAACTGAAAGACTCAAGTATATAAATCTAACTTGATATGCAGCCTTTGCATGTTTTTAACTTAATGTTATACATTATTCATAAAGCCATTGGTTCTTTTATCTTGCTTGCCAGATGAATTAAGCCTTTAGGGGACAGATATCAGACAGGGAGAGAGAAGCATGTTAACAGAAGAAGACACCAATCATGGTTCATGGCCAAAAGAAGTTCATGGTCAAAAAAAAAGGCACCCCAAAGTGGGCATTGTCAGAAATGTTTAAAATCTGTGAGGAAGAGAGTGATGTTGACTTATTTTTCTATTCTGTTCAAAATATTTAAGGAGTAGAGAGTGGGGGCTAGATGCCAGTTTTTAATAGCTTTGGAGATACTCTCCCTTGAAAATAATTCAACAAAGTAACAATTCTCATTTACTTGTTCACTTGAACTGTGCTGAGAGCCTAGGTCTAAGCTTCTTCCTTCAGGTCTTGGAGGCCCCATCTACTGTTTTACTTCCTCCATATGGTTGGATTTACTCCCTGCCAGTGGTATTACCAAAATGGAAGGTGAGAGGGGTCAAAGTTCCTTAGTAAAAGTGCTTTGATTTTCTAACCCTGGCTTTAAAGATTAGATTAAGCAACCTTCAGGGTAGATTCTGTGGTTTCTCAATTATGTAGTGAATGACTGATAAAGTTTCTGACATCTGCTATTTTTCTTTCATCATGATAACAAAAGTTCCTTGTGACCCAAATCATGTCATTAACCACATTTCTCATCCTTCTCCAATGTAGTGACTGTACCACTGAGTTCCACTGATGCTACTTTAACGCTGTTCATTTCATCATGCTGCTATCACAGAGCTGACTTTGGTTCAACAGAGATTGCAGTTGAGGAAGTCAAAGGCTAGAATATGGGCTTCGTTTCCTCCTCCATACTTTCTTGGAAATAGCTATGAAGGCACTGTGGGAACTGAGCCAAGGGTTGCCAATGGTTGTTGATGAGCTGTAGAATGGGGCGCAGACAGGAATCCAGTGTTTATGTGAGGCTGCTGGAATCTACAGGTGTTTTGGGTCCCAGTGAAATGTAGCTCCAAGGAGGGACATATGTGTTTCTGGCTCTTCTTTCTGCTGTCCAGACCAGCTAGCTGTTCATTCACTGACATTCTTATGTCTCCGTAGTTGTGGAAGCTCAGTATTCCCACCACTTAGAGTTTGACTCTTAGTTTGTGTTTGACCACATTATCTTGCTTCCTGTTGAAGCACATTCTTATTCTGCTTTGTTCTTTTCTATTTCCATTCCAAGTTCCCCGTTCTGGTTTTCCCTCTATCAACATCTTGAGGTCTAACCTGATAGACACTAAAGTACATAAATTTCAGGCATTTAGTTCAATCAGTTTTTACTTACGTGTCCACTTGTGTAGTCCGCACCCATAGCAGGATGCAGATGGTATTTCCTCGAGCCCTTCCCCGTTAGTAGTCCTAAGGGTAAGTGCTATTTCAGCTTCTACCACCATAGACTGATCTGGGCTCTTGTAGAAAAGTGGAGTCCTAGGGAGTGGGTGTCCCGTTGGTGCTGTGGGATGGGATACCTCAACTCAAGACTGTGGCCTCTCTTGTTTTCATTTCTTTCAACTTTATACTATAATTCGTCCATTTTACTGAGTAAAGGATTCCATTGTATAATTGATTCAGCCATGTAACTGTTTATGGAAATTTAGGTTGATCTCAGATTGGGACTATTATTAATGAAAAGAACATTTCTGTACCTGACATAAACACTAAATTTGCTTGGGTATATACTGAGGAGAGAATTATTTAGTGATAGGGCATCCATATATTTTCTTTGAGTAAGTGCCACCAGATGATTTTCCTCGGTTGTTAAAATAATTAGCCCTCCAAAAGTCCTCCACTTTTAGTATACAATTTTCCTCGGCAATATTTTACAGTTTGGTGATACTGGGTAATGTGGGACATTGAAATATTTGCTAGTCCATCTCAAATTAGATGTGTGTGTAAACACACATTTAATATGGATTCAGAGGTTTTTGTTTGCCTTGTCATATCGTTGGAGTCTTAATAATTGGGGTCTTAATTGCCACTAAGTATTAAAAAGAAACCATTAGTTAAAAACATCACATTAAAATTTATGTGATATTCAAGATATCTCTTGAATAGATATCTGATTTTTGACTTGGGAGTGAGCATGAATATCAGCTATGCAAGGGTGGGAATTAATTCACAGTCAGATTGACATCAAAGATGGAATTGCTCAGGGACAGTCCCCTGGATTCTGCCTCTGGCGTAATTGTTTGCAACAAAGTGAATTGCGTCTTATGGTGCTGTTTTCTCTCATTTACCCTTTTTCCTTTGACAAGTAGTAACTCAGTATGTGAAACACTGCTTAGAATCCTTATCACTAAGCATTTTAATTCTGTCAACTGCCTATCAGCATTGGTTGAGTAAGTATGGAAACTTAGGGTTTTAGTTTCTTTGTCCACATAGTAGTTCAAGTAATCTATCTGCATGGGCTGGAGAGTACTCTAATAGCATTTTTGTTATTAGGAAAAGTTTTACATAAGGAGCACACACACACACACACACACACAAAACCAGTCTAGAAAAGTATGTTTGGCTGAATTTTCAGAGAATAAAGTTACCTCTCCCTTTGGACCAAAGCATATTAGTCCATTCATTCATTCATTCATTCATCATTCATTCCCACAATAATTAAACCACTAATTGAGAGCTATGTGCTGACCCTGGTGTTAATAATAAGCATACAACTAGGAACAAAGCAAAGGCCTTGTTCTTATGGCCCTTACCTTTTTGGGGAATAGAGTAGACACATGTATGTCATGTGGTGCTCTGGGGGAATATAAAAGAGTAAGCTGCATGGGAGTCAAGGCCTGGTGTTGGAGCTGTTGTTGCTTGTCTTAAGTGAAGGCCAGGGGAAACCTCTCAATCAGTGACATACAGAGAGCTGAGGAGCCATGGAGCCATGGAGCCATGTAGACATCTGCTGGAAGAAGAATAAACCAAGTAGAGGGGCGATAATTCTTGGTAGGCTGCTGGACAGCAGGAAGGCCTCTGCAGGTGGAGGGGAGGCAGTGAGATAGGGGGGAGAGTGTTTGGAAGTGTGGTCAGAGGGACAACAGGAACCTGGATGAGAGAGGGCTCTATAGCTTCTCTGAGTGGGAATCCACTGAAAGGTTTTGACAGAAGTGACCAACAGAGCCTTTTTTTAAAGGGTTACCTTGAATTTGAGTGAAGAATGACTATACAGAAGGGTAGAAATGGGGAAACTAGTTCAGATGTCTAATCAGTATATTCAGGCAAAAACTAAAAGCACTGGTACTTGATTGTGTAGCCTCCTCACCACTCTGTGCTTTACTAGTAAAGGTAATAATTTTATCTGTCTCGACACAGATGAACATTGGCACAATTGAGCCATATTAGTAACAATAATATGTAAATTAGCAATATGCTTTGGAGATTACAAAGTAAGTTCTATAGTTAATGTCTATAGTAAGTTCTATAGTTAACTTCAGTCATTTGTGAACTTCAGTCATTTGTGACTCCTCATTCACTCTTCTCTGAGGGTTCCTAGTTCTGTTGTTACCTTTCTGTCTCCCAAATCCATCCCCTTTTCCTGCTATTCCCAATTTTAATTTAAACTCTCCTTTCATCTCAGTTAACCAACAATTTTTTTTAAATTCATGGGAAATGCAGCAAAAAGAACATAGGTTTTGAGGTGTGACCTTGATTCAGATTGGTTCAGAACTTTCTTCTCCCATGTACCATAGGGACTTTTGCAACTTTTGAACCTCAACTGTTTCTTATAAGATCTAATTTATAGAACTGCAATGAGGATTAAATGGGACCATGGAGTGTTTAAAGTGTCTAGCAGGCAGTACATTCTTAGAAACTGCTGGTTCTTTCCACCTTCCATTTTTCCACTTCACTTGAACCTTAGTCCATCTGGCAGAGCCTAAAGAATTGCTCAAATTATGTCATTCCCCTTGTCAGAAACCTCCAGTGGCTCCCTATTGCCTCACGTGTTAAATACAGGTACTTTTGCCTGGCATTCAGAGCTCCAATTTTCTAACTTCAG
Source organism: Scalopus aquaticus (assembly GCA_004024925.1). Lineage (NCBI taxonomy): Eukaryota > Metazoa > Chordata > Mammalia > Eulipotyphla > Talpidae > Scalopus > Scalopus aquaticus. The sequence continues at coordinate 44,917 of PVIJ01004723.1, read as the reverse complement.
TTTACAACTTCCCTCCTGTTCTTCTCCATGTATTCTACTTGAAGGATTAACCAAATTCACTGTTTGATAATTCTGCTGCCATTTCTATATATTATATTAAAATTCTACCTATCCTTTAAATCCTGTCTCAAAAACCATTGTACTCACAGAGCTACTAACAATCTGAAAGTAGTTTCTCCCAGTCTTGAAAGGTCATTGCACTTTGAGGAGGCAACATTGTGTTCATTCTTTGAAGCCAGAAAGCTCAGGTCCTGCTACTGATTGTCATTCTGGGGACATTTCTCTGTCCCTGCATCTCAGTTTCCCTTGCAAAATGGAGACAATAGTGCCTCCTCATAGGGTTGTTATGAGGATAAATGAGATACTACATGTGAAGCAATTTGAATAGTGTCTGGAACGTAGAAAGCTTAAGTAAGTTTCTATAATGTCGATGTGGGCAATCAACATTACTGTATTATCAGGGTCTATATCTTACAAGAACTTGAAATTAAAAGCTGTTTGAGACACGATGGAAAGTGACATGGACTTGATTCTACTACTGATTCCCAGCACTAAACAAGCTGTGTGATGCTAGGTCAGTCTCTCTGAACTTATCTTCAGCTGCAAAATGAGGGAACCAAACAAAAGTCACTAAGCTCTCTTTCATTTCAACTAACCACATGAATGTCAAGTTAGATAACTCCAACTTAAGTCAACCAAAATAGAATTCTTAATTAACTCTCCTCTGCATGTTCTCCCTCCCATCTCTTGTACTTTTATTATTTTTATTTTATTTTTATTTACTTTTATTTTTATTTATTATTTATAGATTCCTAGTTCACCTTTCTGCACCCATCCTTGACCTCTTTTATCTTGTTCTCTGCAGGGCCATAGGAATATTTGAGAAATAAGCAAAAGATCACTTTCCTGCTTAAAACTCCCCCTTTGTTTTCTTAGAATGATATTCAAACTCGTTTACCCCTTTATACTGCTCTCCACTTGAGGCTTCAGCTGCATTGCCCCTTTTTCCTTTCCTGCTAACTTACCAAACTCATGTCTGCTTTGGGCCTTACAACTTGCCATTCTCTATGTGTGGGGTGTCCCCTAGATGTCAACATGACTTGCTCCTCCTTGACATTTACATCTCAGCTCTTCCTTTTATCTTAGAATGTTTTTTCCCTAAGGTTTACCTCTTTCTCAAAGTAGCTTGCTTGCCCCATTCATTCATTCATTCCTTTCCTCGGCAACAGAAATTAAATATCCTCAATAGGCCCTACTTCCTAGTACAGTGCCTGGCACATACTATATATGTAGGAAAAAACCTGACTGATCATATGAAGAAATAAATACTAACCTATTTTTAATGAGATAGGAAAGGTTACGTTAATGACATGAGCCAAGCATGATGTGTGTATATGTTCATTAATATGAAGCCTACTGGTTTTCTCTCATTTAATCCTTAATACGGAATAAACATTACTGCGCGTATATGCCTGTGATAGGAATTTAACTGTAAATAAAATAGTAATAATACATAGATTTCTCACACCCCACGATTGTCGAATTTATCATCTCCATCTCCTTTTTCATATTGCCACCTTAGAGCAAATTTTATCCTCTCTGTGCAAGAGGATTTCCTCCTCTCTGATCTTTCCCCTGTAGCTTCTAATCTCCAATAACCGACTGTTCAGGCTGCAGCCAGAAGATTTTCAGTTGCTATTATACTCATGCTTAAAAACCTACGTAGCTTTCATTGTTCTCAGGATAAAGACCAGAATCTGCCCTAGTCCACCACCTCAGGTCTGGCCAGCGTCACTCTCCACTCCAGGCCACACTCCCTCCCTCCACTCTGGTTCCCGCCTGCCAGCTGGCTGCAAACCTTAATACCCAGCTTCCAAGCATTCTACCCCACACCCTTATCGCCAACTTCTTCGGATCTCAGGAGATTCTCTTCCTCAGGGAAGTTCTCCCTGATTAGGCCAGCCTCACGCCCCATCAGAAACCCTCACGTGACCAACGACCTGTCTTTAGAGCTCTTGTTCTATAAGTACATACTCCGGAAAATGATAACTTTACTAACATGAGTTAATGCTGGCTGCTTGCGGAAGAAACACACTAATTAGCCGCGCGATTACTCCTCGCCCCTCCCTAAGGAGCGGGGCGCAGCTATTACGCACTAAGTAGGCGCCGCCATGTGAGACATTACTGGGCGCCTGCGCGAAGGAGCACGCATGCGCAGAGACAGGAAGCCGCTGACAGATTCTCGGCGGCGGCAGCGGTGGTGGCCCCGGCCCCGGACTGCGGGGAATGGAAGTCCTAGGTCTCTGACTGAGCACCGCCCCCGCCTCCCTGCCCAGACATGGCTCAGGAGAAGATGGAGCTAGACCTGGAGCTGCCTCCGGGTACGGGTGGGAACCCGGTGGAGGGCGGCGGCGGTGGCGGTGGCGGGGGCCTCAGGAGGTCTAACAGCGCCCCCCTGATCCACGGCCTCAGTGACACTTCGCCGGTGTTCCAGGCCGAGGCGCCTAGCGCCAGGCGGAACAGCACAACGTTCCCGAGCCGCCCTGGCCTGCTGCTACCGGCCTCCCCAGTCCGCATGCACAGCAGCCGCTTACACCAGATCAAACAGGAGGAGGGCATGGACTTGATCAACCGCGAGACTGTCCACGAGCGCGAGGTGCAGACCGCAATGCAGATAAGCCACTCCTGGGAGGAAAGTTTCAGCTTGAGTGACAACGACGTGGAGAAATCCGCCTCTCCGAAGCGCATCGATTTCATCCCGGTGTCACCAGCACCATCACCCACCCGGGGAATTGGGAAGCAGTGTTTTTCACCATCCTTGCAAAGTTTTGTGAGTAGCAATGGATTGCCTCCAAGTCCTATTCCCAGCCCAACCACCCGATTTACTACGAGGAGAAGCCAGAGTCCCATCAATTGCATTAGACCAAGTGTTCTTGGACCACTGAAAAGAAAATGTGAAATGGAAACTGAATATCAGCCAAAGAGATTTTTCCAGGGCATTACCAACATGCTTTCTTCTGATGTTGCACAGCTGTCAGATCCTGGTGTGTGTGTATCTTCAGATACCCTTGATGGAAACAGCAGCAGTGCCGGATCTTCTTGTAACTCACCAGCGAAAGTCAGCACTACCACCGACTCTCCCGTGTCGCCTGCCCAAGCGACTTCTCCTTTTATTCCAGTAGATGAACTTTCATCTAAGTGATTCACCCACCCATCCTGAGACTTGTTTTTTTTTGTTGTTGTTGTTGTTTTATTTTTTGCAATGGGGAGAAAAATCAAGTTGGAGCAAGCACTGAACTTTGTTAATTAATTTGAGGCTATTTCCTATTGGACCCTTTTTCCTTTTTTGGAATTTCCTGAAATGTTATTCTAGAGAAGTTTTATGTCAGATTCCTGCGGATGCCCTTGAATTCAGTGTAGTAATATTCTCAGACATTTTCCCAATAAGTGTGTTGAAGCATACATCTCTTACGCTGCTAATATGTCTAAATACATATGTTATCCCTTGGTTTTTTTAAATAATTGAGAGCTCTATTTATTTATGGGATTATTAAGTTCTGATGAAAATATAAATGTTGAATTAATCAGCATAGTAAACTGATGTTTTAAAATTCCATACTTCATGCCCACACTAATTTTTAATGTTGTTATCAGTGATTGCTAATTTCTATTTGGTGAAGAACAATGACCTATCTATTTCTAGCTATTTTAAAAATATGTTAGTTATAACATATCAATCCAGTGGTTGTCTATTTTACCCAGGAATCCTTGGATATTTAATTTTCTGGAGACAGAAGTGGATGGGGGTGGAATGATAAAAGAACAAAATAAAGTTTGCAACAAATCTTTTAAAATTAAATACAAAAGCAATGTATTTAAGAAAAACTTTCTAGTGGCATTTTAACAATAATTCTAAGACATACAAATATACTGTACAGAAAATGAAAATTTTCTTTTTAACCAGAAGGTGCATTGTATTGCATATAATCCTAAAGTGATATGGGACAGTGCCTTGAATTCTTATCCTGCTGTATGTAGATTGAGACCAGGTTCTTTGTATCACTGCAAAGTTAAAAGTTTTCAAATGTAGAAAATGTATGGGAAGCCCTGTTGAACTTCATCGGAGCTCCCAGGTCATCAAATGCTCTCAATCATTGGTATGCTTTAAAATATCCAATAGTGCCTCAGGGAAAAATCTTTGCTAGTGAGGAGCCAGTGAAACTTTTGGCTGCCTTTCTGTTCTGCCATCTGTCACCTTTCTAGTTTTCCCTGACTCAGGAAGGAAGCAGCTGTTTCCTTGCCAACAGGTCCTTCCTCTTTACCTCCCAGCGAACTAGGGCATCAGTTAGGCAAAGGTACAGTGTGACTTAGATTTCTGACAGTGAGCAACAAGAGGACTGTGGAATTGTTTCAGGATCCTCTGTGGTTAAAGCTGCAGCTGGAGTTTACTGCCTTGAGGAGGATGTCAGTTAATTAAGGGTCAATGTCTTATAAAGGAAAATCAGTAGAGAGTACCTCAGTAAATCAGTTGACTTAGGTTTTATTAAAAGTAGAATTTGAAATGTTCTTTACTCTTGTCTTTTCAAATTCAGACAAAATATGAAACTAACAACAGATGTTTTTATGTTGTACTATACCACCTATATCTTTCTTAATCAGATACATAGAAGTAGATAGATAGACAAAGGTAGACAAAGGACAAGGGGGGAAATAAAAAGACAAAAAGAGAGAACAAGATAAAAGCTCTGGCTTGCTTTTTCAAGTTATTGCCTACAGAGACTAACAACTATGTGGAATTTCTACAACTATGAGAATAAATGGAACTGGTCAACTTTTGACAATTGCTTCAAGAATTCAGTGAAATTACATCGAGGGTAAGATGAACACAGGTTTAAATTCTTTATTCTGGCTATTAGTTTTCATGTGCTCCAGTTCTCACCTTGCTCCTCAAATTCAAGCCTATGGGTCCAACTTCCTCACCTTGACCTACTTCCAGAGGTCCTTAACCCGATCATCTTCAAAACAAAATTTATTTTCTCACTTAACCCATTCTCGAATTACTTAAATTGATTTCATCACTATTTAATTTCCTAAACTCAAAATCATGGGAAGCGTCCTTGACTTTCCCTTTTCCCCACCTGTCACATTCAGCTTAATCACAAAGTCGTCCTATCTACTTCTGAAATGAATCTTAAATCTCCCCCCTTCTGTATTGCCTCAGATTTAACTTAAGCTTCTAAGTGATCTCCCAGTCTATTTTCTTACCTCACTTTTGGTCTTCACACTGCTTCTAAAGTGATCTTTCTAAAATATAAACTTGATTTCTCTTGTTTGAAAACTAAATGCTTTCCCATTCCTACACTTTAGGAAATGCTGTCTTTAACCTGGCCTATGATAAAATCCTTTGTGAATTGCTATATTCTAAAACACTTTATCTGCTAATCATGTCCCTGTACACATCCTTCCTTCTTAACCTGTAAACACTAGACTACTTGATCCTCTTTAAATGTTTTTGTACCTTTAGATAGTTTTCCTTCTCCCTAAAATACCGTTTCCTGTCCTTTGCAGCCAGGCATATGCTGTGTTTCTTTTTATTTCACATGGATTTAACTATGAAATAATGTGTCCCTGCTAGTTATAAAAATGTTTAAACAATGCAGGTACCTATATCGTAAAAAAATTTTACTATGTGTGATTTCTCTTCTCTTCCCATAAGTAATTTCTGTTAATTGGTATAAAGTGTACCTTCTTTGCACTTCCCTGAACATCTGTGTATAAACTCAGGAAACTAACATGTCATTGACATTTCCTTTCTTTCACTCATATGGTATCATCACCAAGTCTTACTGATTTTATCTCCAGAATCTGTCTTATTTTTATCTCTGCTGCCACCCTGATCTAGGTTTCCATTGTTTCCCTCTTTGGCATCTAAAGCAACCTCCTAATTTCCACTTACTCCCATCATACTCATTCTGGTCAACTACCCACTCATTCTCCATGTAGCAACTACTGTAATCCTTTTAAAACTGGTCATCCTTCCATCTCTCAGTTAAAAGATTTTGATTTGCTTCCTATTCTCACTGTATACCAGAATGTGTTCATTCTGGCTACGAGGCCATATGAGATCTGGCCCTTGACTCTCCCTCCCCTTGTTTTCTGTGCCCCACCCTAACTGGCTTGCTTCCTTCTTGTTAAATATCTGTTCTTTCCTATTTTAGCTCCTTTTACTAAATCCTTTTCCTTGAAGGTGTAGAGAAACCTTTATCTCTGTAAGCTTATTTTTCTATATAGGTAGTAAATTTTAAGTCAGGCAAAGCTCTGCATTTATATAAATAAAATGCATTATATTATTCATAACTTAAATCGTTACTCCATAGGCTGGAAAGGCTTAGCTCATGTAAGAATTATCCTCCAAAAAAAAAAAAAAGAAAACATTTTTAGGGTATTAGTAGTGCTAATCTATAAACTTTGTTAGACATCTCAAAGAACATATTAACATACAGTTCGTCATATGCAAGAAAAACCTGTAATTTATCTTATTTTATTCTGTTTGTTTGAAACACAATGGAAATGAAAAAAAATAATTATGGGTCACCAGATTTTGTGGCTGCTACTTGTCAGAACCTTTGAGTATACTTACCAGGTTGATTATAATCAAGAATAACCTGTGTCAGGATATTAGGTTGCCTTCAGTGATTCATATTTATTAGTTTAGTCGGTTCCATAAGGAGTAAGAGACCACTCATATGTTTGGCAGTAAGATGGGACATGGTCAAGGCTTATCGGGGAAACAGGACTGAGAATTTTTTTTTTTAATGAACATGTTTATAGATAAATGGAAATAGTTTGAGGATCCAAGAGAGAGGCAGTTGCCGGAATAACAAATCAAAGATACGTTAACCTACATTTCCTGGGTAATATCAGAATAGAAGAAAGAGTTGGCCTTGGGAAGTAGATCTGGAAACATTTATTTCTTTTGAAGCAGAAGTGAGAGTGAGAAGGCTAGAGAAAGATATCAGTAAATGTTCGTTTCATTTGCTGTTGGAGAAGTTTAATAGATATGAAGGAAGGTATATGAAAAGTGGGAAGGATTTGTGTTGAAATTGCATATATTTTCTAATTTTTCGGGAGTCTAGGATAATTGAGGGTGGGGCAGAAATAGATCTAGAAGCTTGAGTAAAGGATCTATGAAGGTGTGATTAAGGGTGAATAGAAAGTTTATGGAGCCACTTTGGATGCCAGGTTGCAGTTGGATGGCAGGTATAAAAAAAGCGGATTGGATTGACCGAGTTTGGGAAATGGATAAGTAGGTGCTAGGTAAAGTCCTGAAGCGGTTAAGGACTCTTCTGAAAGTGTAATTGAGTGGTTGAGTAAGGCTTTGAAGATGGTGAATGAAGTCAGCAGTGAGTGATGGAATAGACCATTTTTTCCAAGGCCTTACCATTCCAGTCAGCCATGACAGAGTATACAGAGAATCTGGTCTCTCTGTAGAACTCTTTTGCAGTTTTGCCCATATTTTACATGGCTGTTCTTTTGTTTGGTTTTTACTCAGAGAATCCTAAATTAGCAAACCTTGAATTACTTACTTGATTAAAAATTTGAGTCAAACTGTTCACTGTAGCCAAGATAAAGTTCTTTGTGCTTTCTTGAATTGACCATCCAAGTAAAAAAATTTTCTTAAAAGTTGAAATGACCTTTACATGAAAAATGATATATAAAGTACTTATGTGTCAGGCACTGCTCTAGGGGCTAACCAAATGTGTCATTTTCATTTTATCTTCATTACTGTTGTCTAAGGTAAGTGCTGTTTTTTATCTTCACTTTATGAATGAGGAAAAGAAGACACAGGTCAAGGAACTTGCTCAGGATTTCAGAGCTGGGAAGGAGGCAGCTTATTGTAGTGGTTAACAACACAGACTGTGTTGCCGAGTGACTGGAAAGTATTAAATGGGTCCCTGCATGTACAGTCCTTAGAGCAGCGCTTGGTAATTTCTATAAAAGTGTTGACCATCATATTATTATGATGGTGGTGTTGTCATTGTCCACTAGCATAGACAGGCTGAAAAATCTTTTCTCTGTTATCCTTGACTGATGAAACTCATACTTTCACACTCTGTAACTTAATACTCTCTGCCTTGCAAGTCAGCCTGTCCTTTTATGAGGTGGATGTTTTCAGTGTTAAGAGTCTTTCTTACATGGAGTAACTTTTCCCTCTGTAATAGCCACCATTTAATTCAAGTCCATCTCTCTAAAAAATGCAGAACAAACCTTACCTTTTTTTAGATGATAACCCCTTCACAAGTCAAACACTGATACGTATGTGATTACATCATCTTGCTTTTGGATTTGAGAAATCTTGAGCAGTCTTCCTCTCTCGTGCCTCTCGAAACTGGGCCATCATTGCTTGGCAGCCAAGATTTTCACAAGCTTGTGATTTGTTCATCTGTGTTTGCCTTCCCCAGGAGGAAAGGAAGAGATGGCGTGATACCATAGGGCATTGCCCATGTGCCTGATAATTAGCTTTCATGTTTATTGAGTCTAGTCACTTGGTTTGCATGTGTAAGCTCACATGTAAAGTCACTTGATCCTCATGGCAACCCTGTGAGATAGGGGTGCTATGATTGTCCCCAATTAACAGATGGGAAAAGTACATCTATCAAGAGATGAACAAGTACATCTCAAGTTCCTATTTTCTATTTTTTTTTTTTTGCTATTTGAATTTAGGTCTTTTAATCTTTTCCTTATGAACAGACTTCCTTTTTTCCGACTTAAGATCATGTCTGTTTTTCAGCTTGCTTTTGCTGCCACTTCTATTTTGAATGAAATGACATGTTTAAGCTGAAGACTTTGGACATGGATCATATTAGTAGGAGCTATCGGGAAGGTTTATTACCTTTCCTTAGTAATAGGTAAAAATTGAGAGTGATATAAAACTAAATCTTGGTTTACATATTTTTAAACTGACTTGCTACTTGAAATAAGAAATCCCTAAACACATTTGACATTATTTTCTTTTAAGATTGCTTTGCTAAATATGAGTTTTCCTTGGTTGTCCTTAGATTATCACTTCTATGGTAACAAAAGTAAGAACGATTTTGACTTCCCTCATGCTCCCCATCCACCCCAAACCTTTTAAGTTAAAAATACATCATTTTTAGAGAAAAAGTAACAGCAGGATTTAAAGAATATTACTTAAATAATAACAAGCTTACCCTCTTTCCGTGTTAGAAGCTCTCACCAGGGGTTAGAGATTTAAATTCAGAACAATTGATCAATTTCTGAGAAACTATTGTTTCCTTAATTTGATTTCATTAAAAGTACCTTTAGTGAGTGAAAGGAATTAAAAAGGAAAACTCCCCTGTGAACATATTTTTTAATATATATTTTTATTGTTATTTATGTCTTTTACATTTTGTATTCCCCTTGAGTAGCCCACCACCAATTCACCTGTGATCCATCTCCATGGTCCCTTGTGTTCTTTTCTACTGCATTTTGTGCCCTTTTCCTCCCCCCCCCCACCACCACCGCTGATTGTCTCTCTCCTATTTGGTTTCCTTATAGTCCTGTGTGAACATATTTTAGAACTGGTGCTTATACTTCTGGTTTCATGGTGCCATGTCCCTGCATTTTGAAACATACTGTGAAAAACTCCAGTTTGTTCCAAAGAGTTAGTTTACTAGAAGCTCAATAAATATTTAGAAATCACTTTGAAAGTGACCTTTATGGTCTTTATATTCCTTGTTTGTGAAAATAATTTTGTAAGGTAGTCAGATAACATCAAATAGTCAAGACCTACGCATGTGAAACTTGCACATTCATCTGTGCATGCACACACACTCACGACCCAGACCTGCTTTATAATGGACTTGCTCTGCAGTTAGAGTCATATTTTGCTCTCAAATTTCAGATTTCTTCTCACTTTCCCCTCCTCAGTGTTTTTAAGTAGTAGGTTGCTGTTTGTAAATGATGCACACGCATGTGTGTGCATGCACATACACACATCCCCCTAGGTACAGTTGGAAAGAGTGTTTTGTGCATTTATTTTGTACCAAATTTCTAAATTTGCTCCAAAAGAGAAAGAGGTATTTAAAACTCATGTCCTTATGCTTGATCTCTTTTTCTTTTAAGATAGTTGAAATAAGTATTAGATACGAAAATCAGTCATTAACAAATAATAAAGCAATACATCTGAAACTTGAGAACAGAGAACCTGTTGATTTTATGTACCTGTGGATTTTTAGTTCTATATCAACGCCAGGGATAATTCTGGTTCTTTTCCAATTGCCTGCAATGATCTTCCAAACCAAACTAACATCTAAAGTTTGGCCAGCAAGACTCGTTGTGAAAGACAATTGAGAAAGATCTTTTGTGCCCTCACAAAGTAAAATGGTTGATTGAGGTAATGATTCCTGTGATTCAGGCATTCCCTCCCCCGTGCTTTAAGGACAAAGAGTGATTTTACTGTTGGAGTGCCGGGAGGATTACCGGAACTCCAGAGTGACAAATAGCTATTGACTGTTGGTGTCTTTTGGGAAGAAAAATATTAGATGTTCAGAAGGGAGTGAGAGTGAGTAGATGATGGATGGATTGGGTATTTCTTTTGGCATGTAAACCTTCTCTTATATTATCTTTGTGAGTTCCCTGTTAAGTAAAGAGTGACATTGATGGTGGTTTACTTCATGAATGTTTACTTTTTTTCCTACTTCATCTGGGATTTGGAGTTGAATCAGGATGTGTTTTAAAATTTCTTCGTGCTTCTTTCTGTTAATCTCTTCTGAGTCTTAGTGGGGGGATGAAGGCTAATAATAATAATGATAATTATCAGGTTGCTTTGATTCGAGAATTAAAATTTTTAAAACCCTACTTTACCATTTATGCAGGATTTCTAACTCTGAATTAAGATTCTAAACCGATCTATCTAGTCTTTCTCAAGATCCATTTTTACCACACTGCTTACCACCAGATATTTCTAAAATGCAAATCTGTAATTCAACTTAAATGGCTCCCTTAACTAAATGGCTGCCTTAACTACCTTAACTTCAGGATTAAATCAAACTATGCAGTATGCATGGAAGACTCTACTACCTCCACATACTCCTGAACTCCAGGACTGTGATCATACCGAGCTGCCTGAGGTCCCCAAAACCTTCTTGCACCCTACACTGTCAGTGCTGGGATAAGCCGTGCCCTCTGCTTAGAGTGACTCTTCTTCCCCTCTTTCTTCTTCACAGTCCCCACCAACCCCCTCTCCTTAACTACCTCCTTAAAACTTTAGCCCAAGGGGTACATCTTCTGGAAAGCATTTCTCTAATGGCCCCCACCTCTCCAGCCCTGGGAGCTTTCTTCTGCAATCCTGTTACATCCATGGCTTCCTGCTATGAAGGCAGTTAGCAGGTAGAATTGTGTTTGTGTGGTTCTTGTTGTTTTGTGTTGTGTGTGTGTGTGTGTGTGTGTGTGTGTGTGTTTTGCCCTGTACAAAAACAAAGCCTCAGCCTTTTCCTTCCACCCCATGCCTGTGCAGAACACATTGTGGTTACTTAAATTTAGATTGAGTAGATGATTAATGGATGAGTGATTGGCACAGGCTATTTTTAAGAGAAAAGCATGGAGTAAGATTTTTAGTGGAACATGCCTAGTCACATGGCTGGGAATTTTATGGTTTGCTAAGAGACTAGAAATCCACTCCTTTAACACTTTTGTTTTGAACACCTATTACGTGCCTCCTACTGACGAATCTCTTAGGATACATCAGTCCATACCCATGCAGAGAACACATTTTGCTCACATTCTAACAGAGAGGAAGGAAAGGTGTCTAAGAACATAAAGAATAAGTTATGTATGTCAAGGGAACAGCACTATCAGAATAACTGGAGCAGAATTATTGATGGGAAGAATAGTTGGAGGGACTTAGAGAGGTGGGCAGGGATGGAGGTTTTTGTAAACACAGATGGCATAGGGTCTTGTGTGCTACTGGAGAGTGTTAGCTTTCATTGTGGGAGATTGAAAGCCGTTGCACGGGTTTGCTCATATATGCAGCATCAGTCATCTCAGGTTTCAAAAGGAATAATCTTGCTGTATTGACAGTAGGCTGTGAGGGTCAAGGATGAAGCAGGAGGACCAGTTAGGAAGTTTTTCAACAATCCAGTAAGAGATGGTGGTGGGTCAGATGAGCGTGGTAGCAGTGGAAATGAGGACAAGTGGTTAAATTCTAGGTAGATTTTGGAGATCAAGCCAAGAGGTTTTGCTGACAGATTTAAAATTGGCATTAGAGAAACAGAAGCTAAAGAAAATTTCAACGTTTGGGCCCAAACAACTGGAAAATGGAGCTCATCAACTGAGCTAATGAGAGGATTTGTGGGGGGGAGGCATGTTTTGAGTATGTTAAGTAAACAGTCTTTGTTAGACATTCCAGTAGTGTTGTCAAGTAAGCAGGTAGACATCTGAGTATGGAGTTCAGGGAAAAGGTCTGGATTGGAAGTACACAGACCCATCTGCCTGTGATGGTATTTGAAGTCGAGAGAGTCAGTGAGATCACACAGCATCATGAGAATGTGTGTAAAAGGCAGAAGAATCAGAAATGAACGTTGCAGCACTTTATAACATGAAGAGATCAGGAAAAGGACACTGGGGAGAAACAGCCAGAGATGCAGGAAAAGCAGTAGAGGAAGGCATCCTTGAAATTAAGTGAAGAAAATGAATGAGAGAGGATGGAGCGATTGTGTGTCCTCCTGGTCTGACAATAAAATGAGGACCAATCATTATGCACTGAATCACTAAAACCGAAGTTACAGGTAGCCTTGCTGAGAGTCATTCATTGTAGCAGTAAAAATGAAAGCAGATATAAGATAAGGTGAATGGAACTGTGGACAGCAAGATGACTGAAGAAAGAGATTGAATTTGTTCAGATTCTTTAGGATAAGGAAGAACTAAAATAAAAGATCGTGTCTCCCCCCTTTTATGGGTAAATTGTTTTTAAGCATTTCACAGTAAATATCCGTTTATATATATGATCATAGTGTAGGGAATAAAAAACAAGGCCAAGTGAAACTGTTTTCTTTTTTCATTTTATTTTTTGTGAGGGAGGAAATGTATAAGTAAATGTTTTTACTCTAAACATGAGTAAACTGTTGAAGCTACACATTTACTTACTCACTTCCTTCATGACTCCATCTGGTTCATTTTATTCTCTTGTCACCTATTTCTTGTGATGGCCTTTTTCCACTTATAAATTGAAATTTAGTTCTACACCCGTGACACAATTATTTCTGTAAGTTTGGCCCAGTTTCTTAACCCAGAGACATTTTCCTCTTCAGTGCGTGCTGTGAATTTTTGTAAGTAGTTCATTGTGCTCTTAGGTTTTATTTAGGGATATAATTTTTTTTCCTTATTCCTTTTCAAATGTATTGCTGAATAGTGGTAAGAGGAGAGGACCGGTAATGATAATAAAAAAAGGATGCTTTCCTCGTTTTGAATTGCTACGATTCCAGTCTAATCATAAAATACTGTCAAGTTCATTCTTGTGGGTTGGGCAGTCTGCTTCAATCCTTTATAGAAGAGGACTCAGGGACATCCAAGCCATATTTGTACCCAGGAGAGAAGAATGCCTTTTCCTGGAGCTGCTTTTCTCTCCTGATATCTCCTTTCTACCCTTCAAGACTCCAGTCAAGTACTGCTATTCCATGTTGCCTCCTCTGCTTCTTCTGGCTCTCGGTAGTATTGGTTTCCTCAGAATCACTGCCTACTGCCTGTAGCCTTTATTTTGTTGTTGTTGGTGGTGGTGGTTGCGGTGGTGTGTGTGTCTTAAGAGAAGGGCAATGTACTATGGAGTGCCATGGTTAAGCACAGCCTCTGCCCACTGATAGAACTGCATTCCTCACTTAGCCTTCCCTTTTCCCAGCTTTGTGATTTTAGGCAATTTCCTTAATTTTGTGTCTCTATCTTTTCACCTGTTAATGGAAATAGTTCCTACTTCAAAAGCAGTAAAGATTAAAGGGGGGAAGGCATGTAAATTTATCAGAAAAAGTCCAGCTTGAATAAATGGAAACCTGTAGAATATATATGAAATGATCCCCTAACTTGATGGCAGATTTCTGAAGAGGGACAATGGCTCATGTATCTTCCAAATAGCAGTTCTTATCTGTAGAAAGAACTTAGCAAGTGTTTATTAATGGTGATAGATTGTGCTTGGGAAACGTGGAATGTTTGCACATGGAAAACTGATATTCTTGTCATAATGGATTTCACTGTTGCTTTATGGAATCTACCAGACTAAAACTCTTACAACGCACAGGCTAGGCAAATGATGCTGCAACTTTGATGGTATATGAAGTCGCTAAGCTTTCCTGTTAGTTTTCCTAACATTCAGGATAATTGCTGGGTCCCCCCCCCCACTTCATTTACATTTTTCACAGCCTGGAATTCAAAAATCTACTTTAATTTTAACACAACCAGATTCTGTATAATTAGAAGAGGAGGTTTTAGTGACATTTGCTTTTAAACAATCTTTCATAAGCTGTGTGTTTAATAGTATGAAAAAATATTAAAAGGAAAGAACCAAATAGGCTAAAACAGATTATACTTTCTAATGATAAAAAGCAATACAGGTTCATTTTAGAACTTTAGAAAATTCCAGTATACAATATGAAGTAAACTTTACTGCGATGCCACTGCTTACATTCCTATATATGCCTTAGAAGGCATCTTCTAAGATTACATACATATACATAGGTAATTTAACACAAAAATAGTATCATACTGTATAGTCAGCTCCTAAAATTGCTTTTTTCCTTGTAAAAATCTAACAAACTATTTTTGGCTCTTTAGAATATATTCAATATTTTTTCTCAATTAGAAACAATGTTCTGATGTACATCTCAAAAATTTCTTAAATATAAAGATCTAAAATTTTCTTGGACTTGGCAATATAAAACAACTGGCAAAACTTCAATTCAGTTTAACCATTTCAAACCACCTTCTTCTAGTAAGTTTTAAGTGGTATAACTGTGTGACAGAAACATAATAGTTCTCTAAAAATCATCTATTTCAGATATTTTCATGTGTCTTTTCCTTGTTTGACACAAACTAAAAAGTTTTGATAATGTCATCAGTACAATGTTGCTCTGAGGTCTTCATCTCTTAAATCAGATCCATCTGTATTTCAGAGTTAGTAAGGTTAGCAGCAGCTCAGTTATTAGTGTTCTTTCATCAGTGGAAGTGGAAGAAAGGCTGGAGGGGTGTGTGTGTGTGTGTGTGTGTGTGTGTGTGTGTGTGTGTGTGTGTGTGTGTGTG